>JAUMHF010000017.1:2295463-2300463 GCA_032359275.1 Microctenopoma steveboyesi | reverse complement strand
CCGTACAGAGAATGATGATGAGGACGATGAAGAGGGTTCAGAATCAAACAGCCCTCCAGCACCCTACCAAATAAAGACCCCGCCTGAGGGATGCTGCACCACAGACGGTTTGTGCAGATATATGTATTATGTGTGCGTTAGAAAATGTTTATTGGGATACCTGTGCCATCCTGTGTTTTCCCCTCCACAGGCTTCTGTCAGGCAGGTAGGGATCTGCGTCTCTCCTCCCTGGCATTAGATCCCTTGGACGTTCCCCCTGGCTTCGTGTTGGTTGGAGTAAAGACCCCCTCCCTCCCTGAGACCCTTCTCGTGTGTGCTGTGGACTGCAGGTTCCTGCCGAATGAACGGGGTCGTAACGCGCTGCTGGGTGAGGCGGTGGGCTGATAAATCTCTGCTGTTTGTTCGACATCAGGTCACATGCGGGAGCAAATGAAACAAGCATCTGTACACTCAGAAAAATAATGGTTCTTAGACGCTTCCATGGTTCTTCGAAGAACCACACCAAGTTAAAGAACCTTTTTATTTTGTGGATAGTTCTTCAGCTATTACAAATGGTTCTTTAAAGAAATAAAGGTTCTTCACTCTTCTTAGATTGATGGTGGACAATGGCATAAATATTAATGCATGATAGTTAAGGGGTAAATTATATAATACGTGTATTTTGTGTGTGTGTGTGTGTGTGTGTGTGTGTGTGTATGTGCCCGTGGTTGTGGTGGGGCTGTTAAATTTGTAGTAGGTGGTAATGAGACTGAATGGTCAATTAAAAATACAAATTCTCAAATGCTCACCAAAAAAAATTTAGTCTTTTTGCTAAATGAGAAGATTTTGGAAGTGTTTGCGCTAAGAAAGGAGTTAAACATGACAAAAATTAAGCTTGCAAAGGTAACAAAGCCTGCACATCTGAAGATCAATTCCTGGATTAATAAAAAAGTTCTGAGGAGGATTCCAGAGACTGTAGAAGTTAAAGAAGAGTTGCCGTTCCTCTTTCCAGATCCCTGGAAATCACTTCCATACGAACCGCAAGGTACACAAACCGTCAACGCAGGAAGTCAGCATGACCCTGAAGAACCGCACGGTACACAAACCGACAACGCGGGAAACCAGCATGACACTAAAAAAACGCACGGTACACAAACCGACAACGCGGGAAACCAGCATGACACTAAAAAAACGCACGGAACACAAACGGACAACACGGGAAACCAGCATGACCCTGAAGAACCGGACAACACAGTTGACCCACATACACCATTACTGTATAATGACATGGACCGACTTATTCAATACATGATAGATACAGCAGACTGGTAACGGATGACGGTGGATAACTGGACAACACAAGTGACAATCACTATATCATGACCAGGATAAACTTCAATAAGCAGACTGGTAACTTCTGACGAAGTAACTTTATTAGGGAATTGATAATTGGAGAAAAATGTTTAATTCAATAGCAATGCTAACACAAAGCAGGCTTACAGTGCATCACCCCTCCCGCTTGGGCACTTAGATCACAACCTGGTTTTTCCTAAACCCACTTATATGTGTTTATGCCATGGTCTTACTTCGATATGAAATTTCGACTTCATGAAAGACAAAAAACAGAGACGTATGAAGAAATGGAAGGTGACAGACAAGAAAGACGGCAAGACGCTGGGAGAAAGACAGTCGGTGGTTGCAGGGAGAGAGAGTGAGAGGGCTGCTTGATACGGATGGTGAAATTGATGTATGACAGAACAGATCTGTGCCGCCTTTGAGTTACATCTCAGCTGAATGTTGTCAGGAGGAGGCAGAGAGCTTCATTCAGTCTCCTGCAGTAAATGTGAATGTGTTTACTTTGAGACACACATTACACACACACTTTGTGTGTGTGTAATGTCTTGTGTGTGTGTAATGTCTACACACACACTTTATGTGTGTGTAATGTCTGAACATACAGGGGAGCAGCATATTTCACTATGCATCATATTATTTAGTTAGGAATCTGACAAAAGTCTATATTATACCTTCCCGAAGGCAAAAAGTTTGTGGTCTTGGCAGCAACTTTATTAATAAAACTCTATAAAAAGTCCCAAAGGGAAATTGCAAATTTGCATGAACAACTAAAGATAGATAGAAATATTACAAACTAAAATATAAAAAAATACATTTAGAGTTAAGTGTCACGGAGTTTGTGCTCATGACACCAGGCGGCTTCCACTGAATCAAAGATGCACCGTGATCCATCTCCAGGCTTTGTCTCGGCAAATACCGAATTAATGACCCCAGTCATGTGAAAGAAAACAAAACATGTGGGCCCTGAACATCTCATTTTCTCCATCTGCCCCCTCTTTGTTTCCTCTTATACTTCCCTGCTGCCACTGAGACATTTCACTCAGCCTGATGCGTTTGGGTGTTTGAGTGAAGGAAAGAGATAAGTCACTTTCTCCTGGGCTTTAAACAGAACGTGTGTGTGGGGGGTGGGGGTGGGTGGGGATTGCGGATGCCAAGCAATGAAGCAGCCTTGGGCTGAGAGGCTGAAGGAGTCTGATAATGGAGCAGCGCCACAAAACAAGAGTGTGACTGCTGGGGAGAACAGACGTGGGGAGTGTTGTCCAGAGCGCTGACCAGACTGTCGCCAGCACATCGGCACATCACGGAGATCAATAGCTTATCTATCAGTGATCTACCAAACTCTCTGCTGTTACCTGGGAGCGTTGTCCTGTGGCCTCACAGTATAAACGCTTCCATGGGTATAAATTCGAAATACGCCCACAACATAGAAGATCATTTCAAACAATCAGTCATTATGATACCAATCGTATCAACGCAGGCAGTACAAATTACAAATAGTCCAGGCAGACTGGGTAACGTGTAAAAACAAATAACAAGCACACTCTGCTTTAACTCGTCTTACTGGGGGATTTAGCCAATGCGCGTCTGCAGAGACCTCAGGGACCCTCCTGCTGAGAGGCAGGAGTGGCTGATGAGCAGAATTCAGCACAGCTCAGGCCTGTTTTGGAGAGGCCACCAAGGTGCACAAAGACTGTGTACACACAAATCTGGTCACCACCAACATCAGCGGTCCCACACACACCAATAAAACCGCACAACACACTGTAGTTCTTCTTTTGGAGGGTTGCCTCTCATTCATGCAGTGCACTGACAGAATCCTTCTGACCTCTGTGTCTCGTGTCGTTATGTTCTGATGGACACACACACGCTCGCATTCCCTACATGAACAGCAAATTTTTTCTTCTTCTCCCAGTTTGATTGGAGCTGAGTGAAGTGAGGCAAGACGGAAGATTTACGCAAAACACGTCTCGTTCTTTGAGGCAAAGGTTGACTCGAACAGACAAAGAATCAGCGGAAGACGACTCCCGTGCTGTACAATCGCTAATGCGCATTATATGAACTGTTCATTGTTATTAATACAATTCTTCTTTGATTTTTTTCATCAGCTGCAACACCGTAAAAGGTTCTGTTCAGCGCACACTAAGGGTTAAATTCAGTCAATGCATGATGTGTGGATCTTTCCTGATTAGTGCTCTTTGTTTATTACGAGCTGGTTTTTTAAAAATAATTCATCAGAGAAAGAGAATTAAAAGCAATTTCACAGGTGACAGAGGAAAGAGGAAGACGCAATGGACAGACCTTAAGCAGAAGGATGCAAAGCAAGCAGCATAAAAACAGAGCAGACATTTCTATGCAGTGCATGTGTCATGTCAGGTGCTGCTATACTGTGAGACTGGCTTCACAAACAAGCTCATTTTGGTGTGAGATAAAATTCTCTTGTTGGTATTTTAATGATCTCAGAAACAGTTTTTTACACCCTGTACATTTACAGCTACAATAAAGTGCATTTTTTTATTAATGCAACAAACTTTAAGCTTGTTAGTATCACTACATTTCAGCATTGCCTCCATCTATCAGCCTGACACACACACACACACACACTATTTTTTAATCTGTGTATAACATTTGTCTGACCATTCATCATTTTTATCCCTAGCTATCTTGCTTACAGTCACAATTATCCAAGTATGCACTAAGTTATAGATGTGTGAACCTTGGACATGTCACCAGTTACATGGAGAGCTAAAATATATACACACACACAAAAAACACTGTCACACACACATTCCAGGACTGTTTCTAAAAGCCAACCGTCCCTAAATCTGTAATGTACTACTGTAAAAAGCTAAAACAGTAATAATAAATCAACAATCACTGCAAAGTGAGACAATTAAAAATAGATTTGGATGATGTGCCATGATTTGAAAAAACGATGATGCATTCCTCTTCAGGGCTTTTCTGTTGTGTACTATGAGCTCAATACCAGCAGGACCCCGCATGAACACTGACAGGAAAGCTTTGTGCAGAATATGCCTTTATCAGTCGTGTTCTCTTCCTTCATAGTTTCTTTACCACTCTCTACCCAACACACACACACACACACACAGCTGGCTGCCGTACCTTCCTGCCTCCCAGGGGTCTGTGCAGCGGTCAGAGAAGTGGTCTTACACTCCCAGCTCCAATTAAGAGAACAGACAGTTGGTGAGAGTGAGAGAGAGAGTCTGGCCTTCTTGTAGACGCAGAAACACTCTAGCAGAATATTAATAACAGCCAACATTTGGGCTGTATGCTGCTATCTACAATTGCAGCATTGTTTATGATAATTCACCGCTCGCTCTGCCTTTTAGATGTTAACAAACCTACAAACAACAAACGTGTTTTAGGACCAGGAGGTATACCTTAAAAAAGCATGTTCAGTTATCTTTATTTGTCAAATCATAAGGTCATCTCAAGGTACTTTACATAGCAAGGACCAAAATAATGGAGAAAACCCAACAGTTCCACATGAGCAAACACCAGGCGATGGTGGAGAAGAAAAACTCCGTCTAAGAGGAAGAAAACTCTTCCTCTTAAAGGGAGAGAGAGAGGGAGAGAGGGAGAGAGAGAGAGAGAGAGAGAGAGAGAGAGAGAGAGAGAGAGAGAGAGAGAGAGAGAGAGAGAGAGAG
>JAUMHF010000017.1:2261793-2289731 GCA_032359275.1 Microctenopoma steveboyesi | reverse complement strand
TCTTAATGACCCTGAGACAAAAGTATACAAACAGAGACACATTAATGATTCTACTTTAAATTTGTTTTAACAAATGCTACATTATTTTAAAATAGTTCCAAAACAGCGGAATACTATATTATTACTTTTTTATATTGCATAATGGAGTTTCAGTTTAGTATTTATGTGATAAAGGTTACATATGGGGCCCGTGAGAGCTGCTGACAGTGCTGCTGTCAATGACATTTGATGACGAATGATGTTTTCACAGTCTCACTACTGCTGCTCTGATGCGGTTCAAATCGTGTTGGTCCTCTGGGGCCCCCCTTGGCCTCGAGGCCCTAGGCAATTGCCTGCTTTGCATGTCCCTACGCGGCGCCTCCGTGTACCATAATGTGCATGATGTAAGAGCAACATGGGGGTGGCTTCTTTCTCAGACGGCGATATGGATTCCCTACTTGATGGTGCCACCGTGGACAGCAGCGAGCCATCCCCTCTGTCCAGCAGCCAGGAATTATCAGAAGACGCTCGCAGTCCAAAGGATTCGCGTGGACAGTCTGCAAAAGACTCACCAAGTCCTAAACAGAGTTCTTCGAGCCCCAGAGACGCTTGTTCAGGTGAGATACATCCAGACTAAACCAGTCACTGATTCAGACCAGGAGGACTATCATCAACTACTCCTTGTGTCTTATGTATGTAGAATACTCCGTAGAGTGGCGTGAGGTTCGTCCCATCCAGCTGGCAGTGGCTAGAAAGCTGCTGTCCCACGTTTGTGCCATAGCAGACTCCAGTACTCAGAACCTGGATCTCGGCTCCTTCGACAGGGTCAGCTTCCTCATCCTTGTGCCGCCTTCCGAAGTCACGTTTCAGCAGACGGTCCTCCACCTCTGGAACTCCGGTAAGTCTCCATCGGCAGCGGGTGTTCTTGGAAAACGAGTTGTTTTGATCCTCATTAGTACCCTTCTCTCCTTCTTAGGTGTCCTTCAGGAGCTTGGGAGTTTAGAGCTGGACTGCGTGTCTCAACAGGAGGCTGAACATTATGTGGTCAAGATGGATCACAGTGCTCAGGCACGGGTTGACAACCTTATCCAGGAAGCTCACAGCAACTCATATACACTCTACATCCTGGTCCATGATCACGCGCACTGGGACATTAGCAGGTGTGTGTGTGTGAGGCAGGAAGTACCTGAAACGTGACGGTTCTGTTTTTTTTACCGGTACAAAAATAAATCTGTATAAAAGTTTCCGTCTTTTCTGTCACTCAGCGCATCCTACAGCAGCTCGGACAGCGGTTTGGGTTTGGTAGACCAGCTGTTAAACTCCAGACAGGTCCGAGATGCTGCAAACATCCTAATCCTCCACGTCACCTCCTTCCCATTCGCTCTCCAGACACAGTACACCCGCATCAGCCCCTACAACGAGATCCACTGGCCCTCCGCATTCAGTAACGTAAGAATCAACTGTGTCTGCGACGCACACGCCCCCCCAGCACATACTGTATGTGGAGACTGACATGTTTGTGTGTGTGCAGGATGTGGACCTGTATCACGAGAGGACGCGGTACTTCGGCGTGTCGGAGCTTCTGGAGTCGACTCGCTCGGGGAGCACGCTGCCTCTGATGCGCTGCGATTCATCCTTTGAAAGCATGGCGTCTGCTCTGGAAGAAAGGTGACGCACACGCTGCACTTCACAGACACGTTTGAACAGCTTGTGGTGGAAGTACATCCCTTACACTCCGCCCGCCTCTCCCAGGTTTCCTAAGCTGCACAGCGCTGTGATCCGGACGACAGTGCTGATCCAGCAGTACTGTGTAGCTCTCATGGCTGCGTCAGGCAGAACCAGCAGCTCAGACAACCTCCACAAACACACGTCAGTGGAGACTCTGGAGATTGTACAATCACTGCTCACCGCTGCCCAACAATGTCCCGCCCGTCATGGTCACATGGTCCTGCTGAGGATCCCCTCACTGGCTCTTGCTGCATGGGCCCATCGAAGGCTGTCCAGAGTGAGGAGGCAGCTGGGCCTAGAGGAGAGCTTTGAAATCATACTGGGAAATCCCAACCAGGCTCTGAATGTTGGACAAAGCTTCACTGATCAGATCAAGGTGGGAGATGGAGGCTACGCGTTCTAAGGAGAGACGAGTCATGCAGATTCACTATGACAGATGTACTTTTTCTGTGTGTCACGCAGACATGGCTGAAAATCCAGGATGACGACTGGGTTCCTCACACCTACCTGGAGCTGGAGGCTCTTCCGTGCATTCTCATCCTCTCAGGAGCTGAGCCCCTGGGAGAATCACTGCCCAGGTAGGGACGTCTCCCACACGCGTGATTTAAAACAGCAGAGAATTCAGGTTAATAATGAATCCGACCCACAGGTCACTGAAGTACTGTGACCTCCGGGTGATAAGCTGCTCCTACCTCCAACGAACCTCGCTCGAGCAGGAGCTCGGACTGGCTGCTTATCTAGTGAGGGCAGAGGCCCGACCCCCACATAACCTGGGACCAGGAAGTGACCTGCTGGAGAGTGATGCCGAAAAGCTGAGCAGCACTGACAATGAGGAGGAGGAGGGGCAGGAGAATGGTGAGAGGAGATGGACAGAGGAGGTTTTAATAGAACAGTCACCGTTTCAGCTCGTTCTGGGGCTAATCTATAGTTTTCTTCCTTTCCTTTCCAGGGGACTCTCCTCTGTCCTCCAGTCAGCAGCTGCCATCGTGCCCAGAGGGTGGAGCCTTGGATCCTTTCCCTGCCCAAAGCACCAATTCCTCTTTACTGAAAGGGACGATGGACACCACACCGTCACCCTCACAGTCACAGACCCCATCTCACCTCCACCAAACCCAAACTCAGTCACACACTAACACACAAACACTCCCCGAGACGCAAACATCTCACCCTCAGCCACCTCACTCCCGTCACCAACACTCCAAATCCACCTCCTCCAGCTCCTTGTCTCCTCGAGCGTCCTCTCCTTATGTGAGCTGCTCCTGGGCACGGGGAGTGAGCCGCCCGCCTTCTGTGCTCCTGCCTCGCGCCCTCTACGACATCATCACGGCCAGCGACAGCAGCGGGCTTCCCCGGTGCACCTCGTTCCTGCCACACATGTCCGTCGCGTGGGCGAGCAGCTTCAGGTAGCGCTGTGGGCAACCTACTGTACGTACTGCATGTGGTTAGGATGGAAATACGAACCATGTCCTCTGTGTGCAGGCCCTTGCTGAGTAAGATGATGACGTGTACAGAACAGTCACTGTACTATCGGCAGTGGACAGTCCCCCGCTCCTACCACATGGACAGCAGCAATCGCACGGAAGGACGGAGCGACAACTTTCACCCTCGCAGGCTGCTGCTCAGTGGACCCCCTCAGGTAGGTTTCTTTATATATGTTACTCAAACTCAGTCTCCTGTTATGTTGTTTATCTCTTTGTTTTCTGTTTCCACCGTCAGGTGGGTAAAACGGGAGCTTACCTGCACTTCCTGGGCATTCTGTCCCGCATGCTGATCAGGCTGATGGAGGTGGACATCTACGACGAGGAAGACATCAACTACGGTCAGTAGCCTCCATCTCACGCCCAGCCTTTCCAAACACGATGCTGTCCTTTCTCCTAACATCCTACAGTGTGGTGAACGTACGTGCAGAATACACCTGTTTATTAAATATGTCGTGTACTTAGGCGCCCAGGGGGAGGGGGTGCCGTACCACCCAGCCAATGCTACTTGGCCCAGCTTAGACAGTATGAGGACAATGCTATTTGACTACACCATCCATGACCCCAAATATGACGACATCAGCACTGTGTATTGCCCTGGATTTAAACCCACCGCTGAGGGTAAACGCAGCCAGACACACAACTGCTTTTAAAGCCGCAGAGCATTCGCTGCTGCAGCGAAAGAGCCAAGGATTCCACTCATGCTGCCGATCGATTTACTCTGTTGTCCTCAGGAAACCCTGCACGGCAGGAGGATGTGTACCTACGTAGGCGGACATCTAGGATCAAGCTGTCCAAGTATGCGGCCTACAACACCTACCATCACTGCGAACAGTGTCATCAGTACTTGGGCTTCAACCCCAGATACCAGGTCAGCAGAACACACCAACACAGTCCAATAAATGACACTCACGCTGCCTTTGAAGCGCAAACGTGACGGAACTCTTCACTCATACCTCAGATGTACGAGTCAACGCTGCACGCCTTCACGTTCACCCATCTGCTACTGGGGGAAGAGATCCAGCTCTACTTCATAATCCCCAAGTCCAAAGAGCACTACTTCAGCTTCAGCCAAGCAGGAGGCCAGCTGGAGAGCATGAGGCTGCCTCTCACCTCTGACTGGGTATGTCCGCTTCATTTCCTGATGTAGACAAATAACAGGAGCCACGTTTGAGACCAGCACGCATCGGTCTTAAGGCTTTACTCACGTCCTGCCCGCTGCTCATTACCTGCATTAGGTGTGTTCAATCAATCAACTAGTATCTTCTAGGTTCTGACTGACTGAACACACCTGCCCAAATTTATTGTTATCCACAGTGCAACACCAGTCTTTTCCACCAGGTGGAGCTAGAGTCCTTACATGACGTATATTCATGTTTCTGTATCCATGTCTTGGTCAGATTGTGTAACATCCGTTTCCATCATGCTTTTGCAGATTGTGAATAAATATTCAAATGTTTGCAGGTATTGAGTATTTTGATTTCTGTCCACTTTTCCAGAGCCCAGATTGCATCAAGAGTCCTATCTTCACCCCGACCACTGGCCGCCACGAGCACGGCCTGTTTAATCTGTACCATGCTATGGATGGAGCCTCACATCTACATATCCTGGTGGTCAAAGAGTACGAGATGGCTGTTTACAAAAAGTACTGGCCCAACCACATCATGCTGGTGCTGCCCACAGTCTTCAATAGCGCTGGAATAGGTATGTTACTGCTACTAATACTAATAGGTATGTAGCTGTTCGTTTCATGGAGATTTTAAGCCATGCAGAGGAACAAGAGAGAAAAAAGAGAACACCTCCAAAGCCAACTCTGCCTCTTCTGCAGGTGCTGCTAACTTTCTGATCAAAGAACTTTCGTATCACAACCTGGAACTTGAGCGCAGTCGTCAGCTGGAGGGTGGCGGCCCGGCAGGCGACGTGTGGCCCTTCATCATCTTGGCCGATGACTCCTGTGTCATGTGGAACACAGTGGACCTCGACGGGCGCAAGTACGTACAGACATTTCATTTCTACTAATCACGACGAATGGATGCTGCTCGTCTGTTAGCGAGACTGACGTGTGTGCTGTTCGGTGTTTTCAGTGGTCCGGTGGAGCATGCTGTGTCACTCAAGCAGGTCTTACAGCACATGGAGGCCTTTCCAGACCTGGCCCACTATGGTCTGTGTGGAATCAGGAAGTGGAGCAGCCGTGGTCTGGCAGGTCAGGGATCCCAATGACAAAGTATATTTCACAGAATTTTAGTCACTGCAGAACATTCTGAACGTGCTGTGACTGCATAAGCTCAGTTCTACAGCAGAAAAACCGAGGGTGACGGATCAAGATGAACCTGCACAGACAGTGTTGTTGTACAACCAAACAAATTAGTGGTGATCTGTGATCTCTCCAGGTGGGAGACAGAGTGAGCCTTTCTCCAGAGGTCACCTCCACGACTTCTTGCTCCTCAATGTCGACCGGAGTCAGAACATCCAGTACGACCAAAACCGCTTCACCTGCCACGACGTGGACTTCACCCTCAGACTGCACAGTGCCGGTCTGCTCGTCTGCAGGTTCAACAGGTTCAGCGTCATGAAGAAGCAGGTCGCTATAGGAGGATACAGGACATTTATCATCAAGACCAAGGTAGGCACTGAAACATTTATTCATATTGACTTTACGCAGTGATTTTCTGTCATTTTCTATCCATGTTAAACAAACGCTGACATTTGTCCAGGTGACAGACGTCCCCACCTCAGTGGGGCCTTCACAGTACGTCTGCGCCCCGGACAGTAAGCATCTTTTCTTGGCTACTCCAGCTCAGCTCCTCCTGGAAAAATACCTGCAACACACCAGCCAGAAGCTGTTCCCGCTCAGCACCAGGAATTATACACACCCCGTGCTGTCTGTGGACTGTTACCTCAACCTGGGACCTGAGGTATACGGAGAACACCCACCCTCACACAGACTGCACATAGCAGATTATTAAGCTCTGAACAGAAATTCATCAACGTTTCCTCGGCTCCTGCAGGTGACGGTGTGTTTCGTGAGCTCCAGACCTCACTCGGTCAACGTCAGCACCACAGGGCTGCTGTTCAGCGGCCTCCTCCTCTGTTTTGCTGACTCCTTTGTGACCCCTGGATTCCTCAAGCAGTTCACCTTCCTCAAAGGTACAAGAGCGGAAGATAATAAATAATAAAGAGGAAATATTTCTCTCACAATAAGGCCCTGGAAAAATGCGCGTGGGTTTAATGTTGGAAATCTGATCTGTCTCCCTGTAGGAGCGACTCTGTGCGTCATCGGTGCAGATCGTAGCTCGCTGAGGCAGACGGTGTGCCGGCTGGAGCTGGAGGAAGAATGGAGGTTCAGGCTCAGCGACGAATTCCAGACGGCCAACGCCAAGGAGGACCGACCGCTCTTCTTCCTGACCGGAAAACATATATGACGGGAGCCGGTGAAAGCGCCACCAACACTGGCATTTGTCGGCGAACAGGACACAGCGAGTAAATAAACGTGCACCCGTGCTGGCACACGTGTGGTGCTGCATCGAGCGGCAGGAAGCGAGTTGGAAAAAAGAGGTGATTTTACATCGACTGTGGTTTGTGTGACACTCCATAAAACACTTTGATCTCACGTCTCCAGTCCGTATCAGCAGGTGCTTCTTTTATATTTCCTGATATGTGTAAAGTGGCATTTTCCATGTACGTGCACACAGCAAGCAAAGCTCCTGAAAAGTCACACACAATCATTTGTAATCGATATTAACTGAAGAAACATTTAGAGCAATTTTGTAGTGGTGTAGCAGTAGTGAAATATATTTTGTCTTATTTGTATTATGTAAAAAAAGTACTTATTTTCACTGTAGTGATTGTGAAACTTTGGTTTCGGCTCGATGATCGGGTTTGTATGATGCGTTGCGTGCTTTGTGCAGATCTGATGTGCATTTGCAACTTTTTTATTCCTTTACTTGTATAAATGTACAGATGTTTCAAATAAAAGTGTGTCTCTCATATCTCAATCACAGAACAGAACTCAGCTCGTCAGAGGTTAAAGGCCAAAGTTTAATGACGACACGGGGCCTGAATAAACTTTTCGTGCGCCAAATATAGAAATCTGTGGTTGTTTTGACGAATTATACCACATTTATTACTTTGACTTGGACAATGGTAAAATATATGAATGCCACATGAAAAGGGGAGAGGCAGAGAGGTCTAATGCTGTACCTGAGTGTGTACAAGTACTGCAAGTGTCACAAAGGGGCTAAAAAAAGTCTAAAAGAGTAGTAGAGGTTGTCCTTTAATGACTCTCTGTGCTCACATGGAAGCTCTGTGAAGCTGTGTGTGTTCTCTGAAACACAAACAGAACATATGTTCGCAGCTAACATGCAAATGTGGCGCAAAGAGCGGATTTCTACTTTTGTCATCCACGGCAAACAGCGCAAACATTTCAGTTTGTTGTCTATGGTTTCACGCGGGCACCTCCAGTGATGCAGCTCTGGATCCTCTCAGATTTCCTCCAAGTGCTCCATTCCCAGAACATGCGTGTTGATAAATTTAGTCTAAAACACACCGGCTACTTATTCCCACGGCGCCGCAGATTTGAGACTCACAGGACCCGTCGAGCACAGGTTCTTCTTTCTGCTTCCCCGAAGAGATAAGTGAATCAGCCGAGACCTTCAGTTCATCTCAAATTGTGTGGCGTCATCGCAGGCGTGATGGATTTTATAGGAAGATGACGAATAATGATATTAAACCATCTCAGAGGTGTGATTTCTGCTTGGACCTCGGATGGATTCCTCCATCAGAATTCCCTCCTTCTGCAACTAATCTCCCTGAAGCGTCTGCAAAGGATTGTGAAACGTGCGACATGGAGCCATGACCCACAGAGGAGAGCAAGCGCATGACTTCAGGAGCCTCAGCGCGGATGACAGCTGGTCCTGGGTAACACAACGGAAACAACAGCATGCGTGTGCTGATAACGAGGATTTGATTGTCTTTAACAGTAGTCAAACAGAAGCACTCTGTGTTCCTGGACCCGTCTTTTGTTCTGTGCCTGTGATAAAGAAGCAGAGGTGAATGTAAGAGCAGAGCAGTAAAACACTGATCAAACAACAGGTTCATTCTGGGCTCAGAAGATGAAGCGTGTAACCTGTTTGCTTGTGTGTCCTGCTGCTGTAGTACAACCACGTACTAACACCTGCATTACTCGATTCCTCACACTTAGCTTCACAGCGTCTGTGAAGGCCACAGTCTGTGGAATGAGGCCTCCAACACGTCCACTGGATCTTATTGCGGTGGTGTGATTAGCGTGTATACAGGCACCAAAAGGTTCACACTGAAGAGATGTGGACTTTTTAGTTTGTCATAAGGCAGATCTGTGTTTGTGTCCGACGCTGTTCTTCAGGTCAGAATGAGACATTTTTGTCTCTGCTCAGACTTTTCTGAAGCCACACACTCAACACTTAGGCCTGGTTCAGCAGTTCAAATGTGATGCGTGGCTCAGGCAATCTTCTGATTGGCTCGTGCAGCCCCCCAACAACCCCCCATCCCTACCCCCGTCTTTGAGGTGATGAAATGAATGTATTCTTGTCCGGGGAATGAGTTCCTGGGAGAGATCAGGCTACCCCAGTGTCCTCGACCCACCCCCCACCCTCCTGTCACGTGGCTGGTGTGAAGAAACTGTAGCTGGAGCAATAGAGATCATATCAGTCTGCACAAAAACACACACTGGCACAAACAGAGAGACGCACATGCGCTGAACACACAGACTTTTGCAGGCACATGGAAAATGTTTCTTATAAGTGAGTTTTCAACAAACTGCTGCAAACGCTTGAAGCGACACGTTAAGAGAGAGTGTGTTAGAATGAAAGCTGGCACAGAACTCTTTCTGTCTCACACACACACACACACACACACACACACACAAACAGTGCATTCTCTCCATAGTGTCTCCACGCCCCGCCTGTACATCTCCTCCCTCCCTCCCTCCCTCTCGTTGGCTACTTGTTGCTCCCCAGTGAATTGTCAGTCCTTAGAAAACCCTTCACGTGTTTCCAGCTGTGTGTGTGTGTGTGTGTGTGTGTGTGTGTGTGTGTCCGCTGGTGACTTAAACAAAGTCCAACAGTTACATAGTGCAAATATGTGTGTGTTCAGTGTTGTAGTCCACTCTCTATAAAGGTCCAGAGAAACAAACAAGTGCAGGAGGAGTTGGACGTGAGCGTAACTCAGGGATCGGTTCTCAGAATCACTGAGCAACAACAAAAAGGCGCGAGGCCCAGCGGCAGGAAGGGAGGACGACTCTCTCTAAAGTGGGAACTGTGTGTCCATGTCCGTAGTTCGAGGAACAGCAGCTTACGTAACGATTGGACGAACTCTGAAATGAGTTGGTGCATGACAGGCAGCTTGGTGCAGACCATCTTCAGTAGAATATTACTTTCCTGCAGTGAAAGTGTTTTCATGATTATTTAAGCAGCTCTGAGCGTGTTGGGACGTGTTTGACAGCTCTCAACACTCTAAACGGTTTTGTTCTGGCAGTTCTGCTTCATCTGATTAAAATCCTCTGTCTCTGTCTCGTTGCGCCATGTGCACATTTTCCTTCCTCCTCTTTTATTACTGCAGTATTATCTCCTCCTCTTCCTCTTTGATTTAGCTAAAGGACACAAACATGTTGCTCAGTGTGAAATGAGGCTCCTTCATCACTCAGAACAGGATATATAAACTACAGTTTTATTACTGTGCTGTCAAACAACATGTTTATTAAACCTGATTAAGCAGATTAGGCTCAGAGGAATTTCTGTCTGCAAGCTAAACAAGGAGATTTATTCTGCTCTTAGATTTATTGTCCCGTTATGCACCTGCAGTCAGCAGCGGTACATTTGGCAGACGGATGATCCAGCATACCAAAACATGTCTACATCAGATCAGTTCCGTACATTCAGCTTCCCTGTGCTTGTTTAACTTCACTTCACAATGAGGCGAAGGAGACACCAGCAACGTCTCTGTGTCGGGGGGAAGGTGCAGAACTGAGATGCAGAACATGCCTTCAAGTCATCTGAATGTCACGGCTATTCTCGTCCCCCCTGCTCCAAATACTGGACTTGTGTTTCTTCAGAACAAGAGCAACATCCTGTTCTGCTGTCGCTGCTCCACATGTGTGTGAGTGACTTTAAGATGCTGAAATGTCATGTTTATCTCACGTAGATGCTCCTTACACATAATTTACATACCGGATGATGTGATGCTCAAAGAAAGCAAGAGAAAAAAAAGAAAGTAGTAAAAAAGAATAAAACATATTTACGCTTTGTTTGTGCCAAAGTAAAAATCTGAATCTACAGTAAAGCTGTTGACTATTACACATCTGCAAAGTGACTCCAGCTGTTGTGTGCGGCGCAGTAAAACTGTACTTTAGTGGAGCACGTGTCCTGATGATGTAGGGGAAGTGAATACAGACAGGATCAAACCACAGGGACGCGATCAGCTCTTATTGATCTGGGGAAGAGCTTCGGTCGATGCTGTGTGACGTCGGCGCGCTTTCAGCCAATCAGCTGGCTCCGTATCTTCGGCCCCGGCGGCGGGGGAGGAAATCGTTTCTCCGCGGTTTAAAAAGCGAAGCATCCTTCAGCGGAGGATCCGAGATCCTGGTGTCGAACGCAGGCTGAGCGAGAGCGCCATGTTTGATCGGAGGACGTTATGACCGCGCTCAGGACGTTTGGTGAAAGGCTTGATGTGGCGGGAAGACCCACGCGCGAGCAGCCGCGTGAATAAATACCGTGAGTAGAGGGATTCGTGCTGCGACCCGGTGTGTTTGTGTGATGTGCGTTTGGATGGAGCCTCAGCCTGCCCCCCCACCCCACCCCGCAAATGTTTACATGTCGGGACACAGGCCACACTGGCCCCATGACGTCATGCTGTTGGCTTTCAGGTTCTGTACGTTTAGGATCGGAGAAGCTGTCGTGGGGGGTGGGGTGGGGGGGTCATACATCAGTGACATGTAATGACTTCACGTCTTCATTGCTTTTTCCAACATTGATCCTTTAGTGTCAAACAGCTGCTCCCGGCTCACAAAGTGGATTTAATTTAAGTTCCTTCACACGTCATCTGTCTGCAAAGGTCTAATCCCTGGGAGCTGTCCGTTCAGACGAGGCGACCTCTGTGTTTGCACTGAGTGACTTCTACTAAAGGAATCTCCATTTTAGTCCGTCTCTCGTGACCCCGTGAGTTTTCCTCCTTACATAATGAAGGGTCACTGTGATTGGCTATTGGATGAAATCACTTCACGTCCATGAATGAGCCTGCGTGTGTTGGTCTGAGATCGTGGTCAGAATAATCAAGGTCAAATAATCCCTCTCTCAGGTCACGCACGGGGAGTTCAGGGTCGTGACGATACGTGCACCAGAGGCCGATCCACAGTTATTGATGAGTGCTGCCAGTCATCCTCGTCATTACAGCGATCTTACAGTGATAACATGTCCATAAAATGCTGGGTCACTCTCTCTCTCTCTCACACAGCTCTCCAGGGCCATGTTTGGCATTAGAGGCTGTGGATCAGAGAGGCTGGCACCGCGCTGCGTGATTAATCTCATCCCTGATAGAGTGACTCTGAGTTACAGAGAGGAAGCTGCACTTTCGTGTTTCTAATGTGATTTTCGACAGGCTCACTAAAATAAGAACCGAGAACTGCTCATGGTTTCAGCAGCCTGTGTAACATCTGAGGTCGTAACGCTGCAGTAGATCAGTGACCTGTTACACAGAACATGTCAGAGTAAAAGGGAAAATGCTTCTCTCTGTGTCTCCAGTTGCAGACCATGAACTATGTGGGTCAGCTGGCGGGTCAGGTGTTTGTGCAGGTCAAGGAGCTGTACAGAGGACTCAACCCTGCCACGCTGTCCGGATGTATAGACGTCATCGTGGTCCGCCAGCCCGACGGCTCCCTGCACTGCTCCCCATTTCATGTCCGCTTTGGCAAGATGGGTGTGCTGCGGTCCCGCGAGAAAGTGGTGAGATTATATCATGTTTCTGTGCAGGACGTTCACAGACGCAGAAACCTTTCAGGTCTTTCACCAAAGCAATACTAGCAGAGCAACACAAACATCACAGTAAAAGTCATAATGAGTCATAATAAGTTAAACTTACTGAACTTACTTCAAACTGGAGGTTGTTTAACACGTGCTAACGTTGAGTCAAACTGTTAAAATGCCCTGCAGGTGGACATCGAGATCAACGGAGAGCCGGTGAGCTTGCACATGAAGCTGGGAGAGAACGGAGAGGCCTTCTTCGTGGAGGAGGCTGAGAACACGCTGGTGAGCAATGATCGACAGTAAACACACTGACGTGAAGGTCGTACAGCCTCAAGTGAAACACAGACACTATGAGAGCACAACCAATTGGCTTCACCACTTAGAGATTAAGCTACAAAGCTACACTTCTGTCCTTTTCTTGTCCAAACGAGCTCAGCGGAGGCAGAAACGCGCGCCCCCGTCTCCTGCAGCGTGACGTGCAGTGTGAGAACGTGCCACACTGCAGCTGATAAGTGGAAGTTCTAACCCCGATACTGTCGCAGCAGCAACACACGACAAGATACCACAAAACATCGTCATTGGCAACAGAAGAGGGATCTTCTTTCAGGGCGGACGGTCCGACTTCACATGGACCGAGCACAGTTAGGCCGCCTAACAAACAGAAACTGGTGTGTTTACAGTGGCTTTAAACCCCACACAGCTGCTTGTTCTACAGCTCTATAGTACAACCGTGAGTGTGAAAGAAAAACACAGAAGATACGATTGGAGGAAAACGCGTAGCGTAACGTAGCGTTTACCAATCAAACGACGGTTAACGTTCATCTGTGCTACACGGTAAAACCATAAAACAACCTGCTGATCTGAGACTGCAGCTGAACAAAAGCAGATAAAATCTCAGCACATCAGCTGAACTGTGAACTGGACGACAGGAAGGAACAAACTGTGTCGTGGCCAGCATCACTTTCCTGGAAGTAAAGAGGCCCGAAGATGGAGGTGCAGCACAAACACGAGCAGAAAATAGTCGGAGCCGGGAACATTTAGCTGTGTTTGGATGCGTGATTTTGAAACGTGATCGGCGCGGAGGCGTGGGAAGTGGCAGGGAGAGGAATCAGGTTGTTGGAAGGGCTCCAACTGTTCCTTCACTAAACTGCGATGAACAGTGAGGCCGTCGAATAATGTGTTGACATAAGTCTGTTTCTGCAGAGTGGAAACCACCAGCAGCCTTTTTATAGCTCTTCTCTACGGTCGGTTGCAGATAGACTGTGCTCAGAAAGTGTCAGGACAGACAGATGGAAAATGTCCAGTGTATCAAATAAGAGAACAGGATGACATACTGTAACAGCCCCCAATGGAAATGGAGAATGATCAACAACATTTCTGAGAAACTATTTGGCACCGAGCTCCGTGCGTGTACTCCCTCCCTCCCTCCCTCCCTCCCTCCCTGCTCCTCAGGGTGTAAAACTAAATCTGAGCTTTTGTCGGGGCTTGTGTTTGGAGAAATGGAAAAATAAGTTGTCTTCATGTTTGTCAGAGTTTTGATGCTGCATGAAATGTTTTTACAGCAAGTTGGCAAGAAAGGGAATTAAAAGCAGGGCAAGCGCAGGGCAGGTGACCTTTGACCTGCCACCCTTCATATTCTGTCCCTGCGTCTCTCCCATTGAAACGCGTTGGGCTCTGTTGGATAAAAAGCTTGTGTCCGTCTGCCCTGTCGGGATCGTTTCTCTCTTCCTGGCAACGCCAGTGTCAGCGGGACTCTGAGGAGTAAACAGATGTGATTTTGCTCATCTTAGCTAAACCCTTGATGTTGTTTTAAGTCAGTGTGTGATCAGGTCACACAGCAGTGGCTGGATCCAGATCTAACATCTCACATAACCACTGCATCGTCTCTGCTCTCAGCAGGTCGCCCTGTCCGAGTCTCCACCAAATAAAGCTCAATGTTTATAGGGATCACGTAGCGCCACCACCAGGCTGAAAGGTTAAACACACCCTGTATGCTCTATCACCACTGTGCACCCCCGGTCTAGACAGGAGGACGAGCTTCCCTCCATCCTCAGCCGTGCGAGTACATTTAGAGCTGTTAGGCAGATGTTGCTGTGCAGTGTGAACTCAGACATAAACCCTAACCCGTATCGCTGACCTCCTATAACCATGTCTGCTGACAGGAAGTCGTTCCGTCTCACCTCGTAACGTCACCCATTATGTCGCGGGGGGAGGAGTTAATGGAGTCCCAGTTGGGCAGGAGGAGTTCTCGGCAGCACGGTAGGAGCTGACAAAAAAAGACAAAACACACTTTAATTGTAAAGATATATGTTATCAACTGCTTCTGTTCTACATCACATCCTCCAGACTCCATCACCTGCAGCTCACTTCCTGTGCAGAACCTGGGACCACAGCAGAGCGATGGAGGGATGACCAAGAAGCGGAGGAAGAGGAGGAGGTGCAGGCGGCCGGAGGGAGGTGCAGGCGTAGTGGCGGGAAGGAGAGAGAGCAGCGGGGAGGAGTTCTCCGAGGACGAGGACATGTTTACGATTGACTTGAGCTCAGATGAAGAGGGAGAGGCTGATGGCAGCAGGTACTGTGTGAGGTCAGCTTGCACTGTCGCTGTCTCTATAACTAAATGTTACCACGTAATGCTGACACGACCCTGCAGGAGGCCGCTGTGTTTAAATTCAGTTTTAGAAAACTCCTGCCTCATGTGTGAGTCTGCGTGTGCACGCGCCTCCATGTGTGCGAATCCCTTTGAAAACCAGCTCCATTTGTTGGATGCGCTCCAGGGATTTGTCCTGTTCCCACAGAAGGCTCTGCCTGTGTGAAATAAAGCCTCTCAGTGGCGTCCTCCCTGCAGCCATTCCAAGCTTTTCCTTTCTTTTGGAGAAATTTACCACACGTTGGGGCAGAAAATAGATATGCAAGAATGTATGGATCCAATAAACAGACTATTTTTATGAGCATAAACAAACTTCTCGTTTCACTTTGTTTGAACTCATGGAGACACTCTATATTCAGATAACTGACATCTCCCTGTGTGTGTGTGTCTGTGATCAGACCCGTGTTTGGTGACCAGGGGTCCGCAGCCGCCACGCGTCCCAGCGCTGATTGGACCTGTTCACAGAGGTAGTGTTCCAATATATATATGATATAATATTTACCTGTTTGACGGACTTTTTGTTAACGTCCACATTACTGCAGGTATTTTAATGCATTTTGTGTACAGCAGCTGATCTCTTCATCTTGTTGTAGTAACGTGATTAAGGAGACTCTCACCATCCCTCCACCCTGTGGTCTCTCCATCTCGTGTCCTCAGGAGACGTCTCACTTCTCTTCCCCCGTTAGGTACTGCTGGCACTATCGAGGGAAACTGATGCAGTATTTCAGCTGATAAATAGCTTTTGGTCTTGTCCTGTCCTTCCCAGCAGTGCAGACAATTCATGCTCCTCAACTCCGAAGAGCGACTCAGAACTAATAAATCAGAGCAAGGACAACCCTGCAATGCTGTGGACCTGGGGGGAGCTGCCCCAGGCTGCCCAGGTACAGAATCACCTTCTGCATATTTCATTCGTTCTAGTTGTAGTAGTTGTTAAGAAATGAGACATTTGATGCTACGTTTGTTATGTTACCACATGAGAATTATTATTATTTCCCACAGTGGACACCACTCTCTGTCTCGCTCTCTCTCTCTTCCAGCCGTCCTTTCTGTCTTCCCATCTGGAGCGAGAGCCTACGGCAGCAGTCTCCATCACCGTGTCTGCCAGCACTCACTTCAGAGCCATCGGTGACACGAGGCCTGTCTCCCTCACGCGCTGTAGTTCTAATCCACGAGGCAACAGCATTGTTCACGGTGACGACAGGGAGGCAGAAGAAATCAAAAACAGATCCTCAGATGAAGGAGCACAGCAAGGTAGTCGTATTACCGTGGAGGTTTACTGACAGGACTACGGTAGTGTTTGTTGTGTACCTTTTATCAGTCCTTGAGTCATTCACCTCCCTCCGAGCCACAGCCACAGTCATTGCAAGTTGTTAGCTCAGCTCAGGATCTGCAACACCTCCCTGTCAGACGTCTAGAACCTTTTACTTACGCCCATTTCTGAGAGATTCAAGTTTGCTAGTTTCTCAACGTAGGTCTGTGCATCTTAGTTGAGCGGGTTTGTTTTCATTAGGGGGGGAGTTGGAAAGTGTTGGATCACCAGAGATGGAGGGTCCAACGATCTGCTCAGTGTCTCCTAAAGGTCTACCCCACCACCTGGATGAACGTGTGAACAGAGGCGGTCCCATCAAGAGAACAGAGTCACCATCCAAGAGGAAAGGTGCGTGCACCAACAAGGCAAAAGACCGAGTGTCGATATGCATCAACATGAAACCTTTTCACTGTGGCTTCTAGAAAAGAGAAGCCAACACTTGGGTGCTGATGGTGTATACCTGGATGACATTACAGAGCTGGAGCCTGAAGTTGCTGCTCTGTACTTCCCTAAAAGGTACAGTAGCAACCATCTAGTGCTGATTAGAATCTGTCTTCAGAGTTCAGCGTCCTTCTCCGTCTCCTCAGTGATGGAGGCAGCAGCTCGGTGAAGGGCGACTCGGAGGCGATGGTCGGAGCAAGGAGCGCCAATCAGTCCCCGCAGTCGGTGGGCAGCAGTGGAGTGGACAGCGGCGTGGACAGCCTGCCCGAACAGACAGGAGACCTTACACATGTTGCCATCTCGCTGTGTGGAGGACTCACTGACAACAGGGAGATCACAGCGGGTAGGTCCAGGATGCATGTGCAGAACTTTAGCTGGAAGAAGTGTCGCTTTTTCTCATGCGTCGCGTGTCTGTGTTCCACACCACAGAGCAGTTCCAGGAGAGAGCGGTGTCCTACCGCCAGTTCTCTGAAAACCCTGCCATCATCGATGACCCTAACCTGGTGGTCAGGATAGGAAACAAGTGCGTGCTGCCATGTCCGCATGTGAACTGAATGCCGAAGCAAATCCCAACTTGAGATGTAAAGAAAAGCTCGTATCGCTCTCTTTTATCTGTCGTAGATACTACAACTGGAACACAGCGGGTCCCGTCATGTTGGCCATGCAGGTCTATCAGAAACCCCTGCCGCAGGTAAGACCGCCGCAGTGGTGCGCTACACGCCGTACTATGCTACACGCCGCGCTGAGCTACACGCCGCGCTGAGCTACACGCCGCGCTGAGCTACAAGGCGCCCTGCGCTACACGCCGTACTGCGCTACACGCTGTACTGTTTGTTTTTGGAAGAAAGATTCTGATCTTTATTTGAGTTAAATTATCAGACCTAATATTTGTTACTGCTGATAAATTATTGCTCAAGCTGTATTGCTCAAGCTCCATGTTGTAGTATTGTACTATACTGTTGTGCATTATATTTTTAATAACCTGCTAATTATGCTGAAGTACTGTAGAAGTATAAAGTAGTAAAGTACAAATCCAAAGTAAAAGTACACTTTGTGCACAGTGAATACAAGTGGAGCTAATTTTAACCAGTCTGTGTATTTTAGATTTGTGTTGTGCTGTGATGTCCAGTTGCATTTTATTTAATTAATTAATCATTATTCACTACTTTTAATATAACTTTAAATCTGTTGTGTTAACACTTTAATGATGTCATGCCTTTACCCCCCCTCCTTATCTTTCCCACCTTCATTCACATCTTTGCTTTTTCCCACCATCCACCCTAAGTGTTGGTGTTTGAGTTACGTCTTTTCTGCTTTTGGCCTGTTCTCGTACTGCCTCCCCGGTCTGTTCGGCTCCAGCCCTCCTCAGCCCGTATGATGTTTTCAGGCTTTGTTTCACGCGTCTTTGTGTCTGTCTGGTAGATCTGACATCATTTCCCATCGCGTGTGTGTGTGTGTGTGTTCACCTGTGTTGGTTTTGCATGAATCTTCATTTACAATCCGCTGACAGGTTTTATCTTCTTTTCTGTGTTTGCATGCATTCTCCTTCACCTGTAAGTGCCTTTATTTTGGCGGGTTAGCTGGTGCTGGTTATTGCATTTTGGATTCATATTTTCTGTGGTTTCCATTCATTGGTTTATTGGTTTTATTGTTTGTTGTTTTCAGTCAGTTGTTGTTGTTTTTTTGAGTCGTATGTGCATGGTTGTCTCCAGGCCTCAGTGGAGAACATCATGAAAGAGAAGATGCCGAAGAAGGGAGGACGTTGGTGGTTCTCGTGGAGGAGCAGGAACAGCGAATGCAAAGCAGTGAGTGCACAGATGCACATATTAATGGTCATATCGTTTTCTTAAGTTTGCCTCAGCTTCAACTCTTTCAGGCAATGAAGCCAATTGTGACCTTTGACTGATTTATGCTCTTCAGGACTCAGCGACGGAGGCAGGCGGAGGAGGCGGAGGAGACAGGTGAGCTCAGGGACACACTTAACTCTTTAGGTCACCACATTTCTCTCTAAACTCTCCTGTTCTCCTCCGTCGTTTCAGGATGAAGGACGAGTCATCCTCCAGTGACGAGGACCACAGGTCGTTTAATCAGGTGTCAGGATCCCGTCAGTCAGACATCGAGACTTCGAGCAGCATCTGTTTTAAGAAGACCCTTCGGCTCACCTCGGAGCAGCTGGTACAGCATTTATCCCTTCAGTGGAGCGGGAAAGTTCCTGCAGATGAAAACACGTTAGATCTCTGTAGGAGTGTGAGAGTGTTACACTATGATGCATCGAATATGTGAGCAAAGCCGTTAATCCGGTCTCGGAGAATCTCAGCAAAAACATGTGAATGAAGTAAAGTGGGGAACAAGGATTTAGTTTTCATGTTTCTGAAACCACTGCTACTAGAACTCTGTCTGTGTTTGCAGGCTAGCCTGCAGCTGAAGGAGGGCCCTAACGACGTGGTGTTTAGTGTGACCACTCAGTATCAGGGCACCTGCCGCTGCCACGGAACCATTTATCTTTGGAGCTGGGATGACAGAATCGTCATCTCCGACATAGACGGAACCATCACCAGGTCAGAGACAGAAGGTTACCGTTCATCACCGGATCAGGCACGGGGGGTGTGTGTGTAGTGGTTGTGTGATGCTGCCTCTTTTGTGTGGCACTGTAGGTCGGACACGCTTGGTCACATCCTCCCCACTCTGGGTAAAGACTGGACTCACCAGGGCATCGCACAGCTGTACCACAGAATCAGCCAGTGAGTGCTACCTTCCAGCCTGCGCACAGTCTCCGAGCGCCGGCTTCACCAAGCACTAAGCTCTCTCTGTGTCACAGGAATGGATATAAGTTCATGTACTGCTCGGCGAGGGCCATTGGGATGGCTGATATGACACGAGGCTACCTGAACTGGGTCAATGAGAGGGGAACCATGCTGCCGATGGGCCCGGTGCTGCTCAGTCCTAGCAGCCTTTTTTCTGCTTTGCACAGGTGAGACACACCTCACTCGTATTTTTTGCGTCAGCCAGTGGAAAATGAATAATAAATGTTCTCTGTATCATTTCTTGTGCAGGGAGGTGATTGAGAAGAAACCAGAGAAGTTTAAGGTCGAGTGCCTCACTGATATCAAGCAGCTTTTCTACCCAAACCCTGAACCTTTTTACGCTGCGTTTGGCAACAGAGCTACGGTGAGTTTACTGCAGAGGTTTATCCTGATGCGCTCGCAGCTTGCTCTTGGTTGTGAGGATTGTTTATATGTGGTTTCAGGATGTGTATTCCTACAAGGAGGTGGGGGTTCCTCTGAACAGGATTTTCACTGTCAATCCCAAAGGGGAGCTGATATCGGAGCATGCCAAAACCAGCATCTCCTCGTAAGTCACGTTCTCTGGTTCTTTTGCTTCACGCATTTACATATATGGACACGCGTGTGAACAGATGTCTCAAATGTTCTGTGTTTCCTTCTCAGCTTCGGGCGCCTGTACGAGACAGTTGACCACGTCTTCCCTGTCATTGCTCAAGATAAGGGGGCAGACCTCCCCTGCTCGGAGGTCTTTAACCGGAGCAGCTATCAGAGCAAAGAACTGTCTGGTGGCACAGCTCAGGAAGAAGAAGAGCTGCAGCCTGTTGAGACGAACTGAGAATTTCTCTGTCTGTGGTTTTGAGTGAGAGCGAAGGAGCAAAAAACTTTATCCTAAAAGCTGCATGAGAACGGCTGCGCTAGAAAAAATAACACTGAAGTTACTAAAGTTACACAGCACGCAGACAGTGTGTGTTAATATTTCCTTTAAACAAATCACGGTGCCAACTTTTCATAATGAGAACTCGTGCAAACACTACAGTAGAAAGCCATATGACACCTGTGAGAGTATTTAAGCAGCACCAGACCTCAGAAATCGGTACACGACTGCTGACTGTGTCACAATGAAAAGAGTAAATGTGAGCCTGCCCGATGATTCTGCCTGAGAAGGGTTCAACAGAGGGTCAAAGACTCACTAATAACGGCCCCTGCTCTTCATTTACACACAGTCAGACTCACTCACACACCACACAGTAAAATATAAATGACGTTTCCATCCTGTTTAGGGAATAACACGCTTTACATAATGCATGTCACTTTAGCTATATTCACCAACAGACCAGAGACCCATAACCCAGGCTGAAGTTTGTACTGGTTCAGTTATGTGGTTGGAATATTTCTTTCTGCTGCATCACAACATGACAGCACCAGACATCATAGTAAAACCACACAGAACATGCAAACATGACACGGTTAGTGTGTCCAGCCATCGTCCGTGCCAAACTCCTTCCCAGGCCCAACTCATTGTGTGGTGGTTTGACCGAGCTACTGTGAAAAACGCTTCTCTAGTTTTCAGTGACTAGATCTCAACATAAATGCAGGACAATGCAACTACAGTAAGTTAAGCTTGTTTTATTTCTGCCTGGTTTCACCTCAGCCATGCACTAGAATGTACACAAAACACTTGGAGCCTGTGTTTCTCTAATGACTGTTTGCTCACTGAGTCTTCCACGGTCTAACTTAAAACGAAAAGAAAAACTGTGCACGTATGAAGTGAAGCCTTTGAGAGCTGCCGCTCTTTGAGGATTTCCTACATAACTATTAATCCAGGGTATATGGTGATTCAGGTTCATCGTAACGTTACCGTGTCTCGTCACGTTGTTCCATCATGGTCGACCCACGTCAAGCCTCCAAACACAGCAGTTAGAATTTATGTGTGAAAGTCCGAACCCTGTTAACGAGCCCTCTGTGGTGTTTTATACTCTGGAACAGTACCATTCAATATTGTGCTGTCGTTGTCTAAAAGGAAATGTGACAGGAATGAACCATTAACTGACTTTTAAAGTGGTGAAATGTGTGTGATAGCAAAGGTGTTTGGGTCTAAAGCTAACGATTTGATTTCCCTTCTTGGTGAATATGATGCGTTTCTCCAAACCTTTAGAATCATATGTGTGTTTTTTTGTCATTATCAACCAATTCTTTCTGTGAAAGATCCATTAAAGCTCTTGACGAGTTATCCCGTCTGTTTTTTTGTCCCATGTGATGTTTATGCAGCAAACTGTTCAAAACATCTCTAAATGACCATTAAACTCAAACTTCAACTACATCTGCTGCAACTCTTGTTGAATCTAAACAATCTTAATCTTAACATCTTTTTAAATGCTGCATTTATTTTTTTATTTCATTTGCAAAAGCTGCGATTTTTAAGAAATGAACGGACAGTTTATTTTATGGTCTTCGTCTAGTTTTTGTTCCACGGCAAATGAAAGCACCTCACAGCAGACAGGAAATGAGTCCAATCTCTTCTGTTCCTGCTGCCTTTCCCCTTTTCTACTTCTCCAATTTCGTCCGGCCCCTGTGACCCCATGTCAGAGTGACTACACCCGTTACACACACACACCATCTCCCCTCCGCCCCTCGCTTGTGTTTTTCCTGAATTGAGGTAAAGTTTGACTCTCTTTTCAGACTCGACCATTTCGGAGCCTGAAAGAATCGTTCGAGTGTCAGACACCAATGAAAGAGTCTTTTCTAAATACGTGTTATTCATCCAATAAAACCAACTTATTATCATCCATCACACAAATATTAAATTAATGTAAAAATATAGCATCTGCGTTTTCAGTCATTTACTATTTACTATAAGTGAAAGGAGTGGTGCGTTAACGGACCCAGGAACACTCCAGAAGATGTGACATAGAAGTGACATAGGTACATTTCTCCTCTTCTCTCTTTCAACTGAGAACTAGTAAAACTATAAGAGGCAAACTGGACAATAACATTCACTTAAATGCCGATAGACGCTCACTTATAAGCATACCTGCTAATTAATTAGCTGCAGAAGCAATAAATCCAATGTGATGACAACATAACGTAGCTAATTGGCCCCTTTACTTGTGGAGAGGGTAATAAACTGTTTGAGTCATCACTTCGAAAACTCTTCAAAACACAGCAACGTAACTTCAACATAATCCTCTATAAGTCCGCTATAAAACTTTACATCTACCTTAACTTATATCACACAAAAGGGTTTCATCCTTCACATATTTATCAGATTTTTAAATGAACTAAAATTGTTTAACAACTGTGTGGTTCTTCTGAGGAACGGGTCAGTATTTAGCCTCTGAATTAGTTCTCTCCATGAAAACTTCTCCGACCGACTGGAAACTAAACAGAAACAGGATTTCCTGGTCTGGAGCTGTGACCTAGTCTTTTTGGAAATACATCACATGAGCTATCAGTTGCAGTAAATGAGAGAGAGAAGATTCTTAAACTACAGATTTAAACGAAGGATTATACAAGGGTTGTAGGTTTATACAATCTGTATAATGTACAGATGGTTTATTTGAATTATAATGTTTTTCTAAAATGATTTTATGTGAGTCCTGTTGTCTTCTTTGTCGTGTGAGATTGTTGGGGTGGCCACTGGTTATGTCACTTAGGATTTAAAATAGGAAGGTGATAAGGCGATTTCTAGCTGCTGATGAGCAAACCGCTGGACACACTTGTAGCTAGAACATTTTCTTCAGTGTTGTAAACAAACCTTTTTTAAAGCTTGAAAATGTGATTGATTCGCTGTAATGAGTGTTTCTAATATGTTTCCATCCATTTTAGGGGGAGGATTAATAACAGTAACACCACTTTGTATACTATGCTACCAACTATAGGATCCGCCTTAATGGCACCGTTCCAACACTTTGTTTCGCTTTGAATCGGTTCAGAATAAACCGATCGTCCGGAGCTGCCCCATCACTGTTGCTCTGCCCCAGATGTGAACTCGTCACACTGAACACTGGCGACCACACAGCTGAACAAGGTTTGCTTTCCTTCTTGTTTCTGGCATGTTTTTGTGTTTGTGGCAGCTTTGTTCGGGATGACGAACGTCCCGTTTTTTATTTCACTTAGTAAACACTCAACAACATCAGTACGTCTTCAAACTTTAAAGACATCGTTGTCAGTGAGATATTAGGTGTTAGCATCAGCATTAGTTGGAGGTGACGCGTGTTTCACCCACAGGCAGCTGAAACTGTAACGTTGGTCCTTTAGCTTCTGCAACTCCCCGACCTTTCAAAATAAGAGCCTGTCTGACGCGAATGAAGTGTGTATTTTGATCTTGTTTTAGGATGAATCGATATGTTGAGCTCCACCGATATGTTTATGAAGGTTTGTTAAGCACATAGGACATTAGAGATATTTTATTTAATATCCCATGAGCCTTTGGCATTGACAGACTGATAGTCCCAGGGACTCATGGGAACTGTAGTTTTACATTGGGATCTAAATACTTTGTGGTTTTTGTGTGGACAGGTGCCTGATAAAAAAGGCTTGAAAGGGCAACTTTAGCTGAATAAATAGACGAAAACTCACATCTATCAAAATAATCTTTTGGCTTTGAATTAGAAGTTATGGTATTCCTGCAGGTTATTAGTGGATTCCTACATTATATTAGTGGATTATCAGAATTATTGTTACAGGAATGTAAACAACTTTACATTTTATTTGAGGAGGTGAGTTTCCCTAAGGGATCATTTATTTACTGATTATATTTTTAACTATTACAGTGACAAATTAGTGGCACTGACCCAGTTTATTTGTACAGGTCAGGTTGTTTCTTTCGTGTTTCCGTCAGTGGTTTCTACTGTATTTTCTGCTGGAGGCAGTCACTTTTGCAGCAGGTAAACAATTGCTGCAGGTTGATTTTCTAACAAGCCTCTGATGAGTCCCATCTGAATTTGAGCTTCAGTGAATAAAACTATTCTTGACTCGTTTTAGTGCAACATGTTTCCCATGTTACTGTTTTCAGTCTGTGTCTGTACCGTGTGTGTGTGTGTGTGTGTGTGTTGGTTTAGAAGATGTCGACTGTGCTCTACTCAGCGAGTGGATCGGGTGCAACCCTTCAAGGCACCACAGTGGGGGGCAGCAAACCTTTGCACCGCTTCATTAAGGGGCAACCCAAGATTGTTGGAGTGAGACAAACACACACACACACACACACATTCAAATGGCCATTTATCAAATGCTTATTTATTATTATACACAGAGGTCTTTCCAAGCGCCTGAATTTGAGTTTATTCCTAAACTGAGTAACGATTTGAAAAGTGATGTTAGATTATGTTTTTGATTTTCTCTTAGATCATTCTGCTGATCCTGGGTGTGTCATACTTTATCATTACCATTGCTGTGAAGAGCCCCTTCACAGACCACCCTTGGTCAGCTATTCCACCAGGATATGTGCTGGGATTACTGGTTGGTAGCACAACAACAGGATTATCATGAATAAAAGTATCTGCTGAGCAAAGTAAAGTCTTCAGTGACTTATGGAGTCAGATTTCCATTATCAATTGCCAAATTTTTTTAATTTACACAAAATGTGATTAAGGGTTAAGCACTTATAATGCTTAACTAATACCTAAGTAACTATTCAAGCTACCACAAACCAAGACATTTGAAGAATTAGAAATATGTATGTTTCGATATTGACTTTTTTACTGATAGCCGATATAACTACCTACATTACATTACATTACAACCTACATTACATTTTATTGCCAATATCTGCTGATATTAATAGTAGACTGATCATATCCATATATCCCCTCCTGCTCTTATAGTTCATCATATGTGGGATGCTGTACGTTCTGACAGACCACAACCCAACTAAGAAAACCGTAAGTGTAATATTTGAAAGCAATATTGACAAATGTGTCTATTTTCTTACTGGATTATTAACTATCACTCTCTGATGTGCAGGTCACCACATCGATGGCTTTTAGTATTGTGACCATACTCGTGGGATTTTGGACTGCCCTACAGATGATTGTTGACATCGGACCTAATCGCTACTACAGGCACTATTATTATGAAAGCAACACAACAAAGGATGATGTCATTTGGCAAACATATTGTGAGGTAATTATTGTTTTGGATATGTTTTATATGTTTTTCCATTTTATTTCATAAAATCAAAACGGTTTTATCATTTTAAAGAATAGCAGCATTACCTGATTCGACCACAGCACTGTAGTTGTGGGACCTGGAGTTAAACCTGCATAAGGTGTTAGAGTCGAATCATTATTGTCATTGAATACATTGTTACTTTGCTATTTCCTTCCTCCTGCTTGGGACTGGCAGGTGCATACCTTTGGCAGGGATTACAGATGCAGTAGGTAGACGAAACAGAGCTGCTTCTCAGACAGAGAAGGCCTGGATTTCCCAGAGTGTTCTGGGATTGCCACTGGAAGGGTTCTTTTATTCTTGGCTAATGCTAATGAGGCAGAGTAGCTAGAGCTATGAACCAAGGTTGGAGTGGGGCAGATTGTCCTTGTTCTTGCATCCACTAATCTACACTGCTTACTAAGTCAGTCGGTCGGTTCAAGTCCCTTGGGAGGTGAAGCACTAAAATACTTCTACCTCTGCCAACCATTGTGTACAGCAGGTGCATTACATTGTACTGCATAGGTGCCTAAGTCTATGGCTTGGATGAGCTTCACCATACTCTGCACAGCCTTTTGGTTTGGTCAGCATTAATCAACCAAATCAAAGTCCATCAAAAAAATATTGACACACCTCAAATTCCCTTTCCATTTGGCTGTTCCCCAAAGTGAAGCCCAGTCACTTAGTAGCAAAATGCCCTATGCCACTCTGGACTACTCTGAAAAGTGCTACAGTGGGCTGGATCATCGACGTACCCCTGGGGCAGAAAGTTATGACGCTATGTTGTTTGTTGACTGTAGATGGGGAGTGAAGCAGAGGAGATGCTGTTTGGAAATCAGCTATATCCCCAGAAATGGTGCAACATGGGTGCACCAGTCCCCCGTCCAGGCTGGGTCTATACAGGCCCGATTTTCCTGTAAGCATTTAGGTAAAGATCTGGACCCAGAAAACACGACGGAAAATTAACAAAACAGATAAGGAATTGACGAAGACGTTGGAGGTAGGTAGGGAGCGCTCAAGAGACGGGATTTTGTTGATCAGGTGGGCGTGTTGAGTGTACAGTACACGTTTTTGAGCGTACAGTTTCTTTCAGGCCAGGGCTCAAAGGGTCAGTGGTCTGGCGATGTGTGATTGACTGGTGAGTGGAGGATATGGTGGGGGGTAGCATGTGTGTAGAGGTAATGACAGAGAGGAGCAGGTCAGTAGGAGCGGTTTGGTAGTGGTTTGCTCACCAGGTGAGTAGAGAAGACAGCAGGTTCTGGCAGGTAAGCTGATGGGTGGACGGCTCTGGTTGCCGTTCTGTGCAGTTTGGCATGTTTTTCCCTGTGTCTGCAGGGCTTGTTTTATCCTGGGTACTCTGGCTTCTCCCACTGTCCAAAGAAATGGGTTGGGAGTTAGGGTTTGCCCAGGATAATTTAGCTTACACTACATTGCCCATAGGCTCATAGGTTGGAATTTAAATGGTTGCCCACCCTTCCAGGGTGTACGCCACATCTCCATGACAGATGGGAAAGGCTCCAGCAGTCCAGTGACTGTAAAGAAGAAAAGAGATTAGAATATAGATGGATGATCTATGGTTTTGGGTTTGGATTGTGGATGACTGAGGATTTTTGATTGAGGGCAATATTTGACTGCGCTTTTTAAAGAGAAAGGACCTGTTATTGTATTATGCCTTGCATCTAAAGACCCCCCCGCACACACACACACACAAGTTTCAATGTGTTTATCATATGTTTGAACTATGTGTGTATATGTTTGTCCAGGTCATAGGATTTTCTGTGGAAATAATCTTCGCTGTCTACAATATAGCTGGTATCATTATTTTCATCGTAATGTCCTCATTTGCCGGCGCAGCCCTACGTTCCACAAAGAGCCAGGTAAAACCACAATAACAAACCCTCTTCCACACACATTACAGACAGACTTGAGCATGTTCCACTCAGTTAGAGTAATATTGCAACATGACTTGCGGCCCAGTTTGTAAAGCTCTGAGTTTCTCTTCTCCTTAGGCTGTTGTAGTAATGGCTGCTGCACCAACTGAGACACCAGCTGAATGACGAGCATGATAAAAGGATCTGAAATGTTGTACTATGAAGAATGCAAGTCTTTCGTGGGGTCAACAGAGTACCTGTCTCCTTGATATATACCACTTCTTACTAACACAACACATGTAACGTGATGTGCGTTGCGTTGGGGCGCTGTGATCCACTACCATGAGAAAACAATACTTCCCTCTAAGGAGCATTTACCAACACGATGATGGCACTGAACTTTCTCAACCACATTGGCATTTACCTTTTATTTAATCTGTAGTCTGGCTGACATTAAGAAATTTAGAAGGGCCCACCTATTACCCTAATCCAGGGGTGGCCAAGTTCGGGCCTCGAGAGCCGCAGCCCTGCTTGTTTTCCAACCATCCCTGCACTTACAGCTTCT
>JAUMHF010000017.1:2240439-2261693 GCA_032359275.1 Microctenopoma steveboyesi | reverse complement strand
TGCTCCTGGTTAACGACTGGAGGGTTGGAAAACAAGCAGGGCTGTGGCTCTCGAGGCCCGAACTTGGCCACCCCTGCCTAATCTATCAAAAAGCTAATTCTAAACAGCTTTTAATTCAGTGGAAGTCTAATGTCGGACCAGTCCAACCATCGACAACTGCTCTCTATGTTTTTACTGCTGCACTAACTATCGATGGATAGAAGACATTTGGCACAGACCAGGTAGACCATGCACAGAACAGCATGGATGCCAGAACATATTTTATTTGCCAGCTCAAATTTCTGCAGTAACATTAAGCACAAGCTCGATGACACCCAACATCCTGTCTTCACTTGCAAAGAAATGTTGTCAGTGATATCACTGACACATTCCTCTGTAAACGGAGAGAACAGTGAGTGTAAAACAAATTTACAGTACATAAAGAAAAGTCTTTCTACTGTATGTGCAGCTGACTTATTTCTTCCATCTGAAAAAGTGGGTACTATTTTACTTTTTCACTTTTAAATCAAATATGCTTACTAACTAAAATTTAAAATTGTATATACATTTCTTTTTTTAAATCTCCTAATATTTCCAAAAACATTGTCATTTCTATGTGTGTCCTAATTTTTACCTACTAACAGACAAAAAGAAGTTCATTTTTGTAACCTCAGGCAAAGTGTAAGTACCTTCTATTGCAACAATAAAGACAAAATACACATTCATATTTCAAAAGGTGTGATTCAAGCTTAAAACAAAACAGTAAATGCACATTTAAACATTCTTTCTGCTGAAAATGAGCAGGTGGGGGTTTAGACACCACAGAACTGTTGTATTGTTGCATGAACTATTACATTTACAATTGATAACACTGATTTTGCAGACGCTGCCGTTCTTTAATGTGGAAATATATATATGAATCTCTATGTCAGTTGCCACTAAACACATCTGAAATGTGAAATATGAAGCATGCAAAGTGTGTGACACCCTGGTTACCTCTAGTACACTGCTCTGTATGTTTTTACTGTCTGAGGTCTTGAACTCAGATTAATGTGATGCCGCTTCATAGCACATTTTCTTTGATGGTGCCAGCTCACATTTCTGCAGTACGACTAAGCACAAGCTCGATGACACCAAGTGTCCTGTCCTCGCTGGGATATGATTTAACGCATCTGTCTGTAAACGTAGAGAACAGTAAGTCCAAAACACATTTACAGTCAGTAAAAAAGTGAAACTTTACTGTATATCCAGCACATTATTTCTTTAAGTATACATCGGAAGAAAAGTTTTATTTCTAACCAATCTGTAGCTTTTTTAAAAATCATAATAATAAACACAATTTCATGACAAACGATAGCAAATCATAGCAACTCAAATTCTTATTTCAGGGTTTCTGATAAAATCTTCAAACTGAACAAAACGAGTTCATCACATGTCATATTCTCATACTGCACATTAAAAAACATCTAAAAAATCTACACAAAGAAAATGAGTGGTGTTTTATACCATAATGCCGTGCATTAATAAAGGAATAGAAAAGCTATGTTGTATTAATTAAAAATTACATTTACAACACCAATTTTTGCTTTAACATGGGAAATTACAGTAATGATTCACTCCCATGTCAGCTAGATTGGCGAACAAAAGCCCTGGGATTAATTGCAACATGCTAAATGGAATGAAGTCCGAACATAAACCTGACAATAAACAAATAAATTAATTAAATTAGCTACCAGATCGAAATTACTTGTGACGTCTTAGATGTAGCAGGTATGGAGCAACTTATCAATTAGCAATAGCAGACCTTTTTGGGGAGCAACGGAAACAAGCTTTAAACACAATACTGGCATAAGTTAAAAAAAACATTACGGCTTCTTTTGGTGACTGGAAATTATGCTATGATTCCGGGTGCCAAGATTCGTTAGTAAACGAACCTGAACTGAAAACAAAAATGAGCTAAAGGACAAATAAAGCTCCACAGTTCTGAGTAAAGACTCCGTCCCATGGTTTAGGAAAGTCCAATTTCCATACACTGAAATTACTTTAGAATGCCCCTATTTTCTTCGATACATTTGCAAAATGTAAAAAGAAGCGAGATATTGACAACAAACCAAATTTTTTTTAATAAGTTATATTTACCGATTCAATTTAAGATTCAAACTTTATTAAACCCAAAGCAAAAACAATTCCCTTCTGAGATTAGTTTTTTTTCCATATTGCATCTTGAATGAAATAAGTATATATAACTTTTTCTTATCTTTGCCTCAAACTGATGAGGCAGGTGGCTGCAGAAAGTCATTGGCCAGGGTACAGCGCTGGTGAACACGCATGTGCTCGGTGACACGGTACTGGCGTGAAAAGGTCATGGGGCAGCGGGGACAAGGAAAGGGCCGCACGCCAAGGTGGCTCCGCACATGTCTATTCAGAGAGCCGCGCTGGCTGAAGGAGCGGTCACACAGAGAACACTGGAACGCCTGGTGAAGAGGAGTTGACAGACGAGCTGATATATTTGTTGACATTCTATCTGGAAGGGTAGAAGGTATGCAGACAGAGAAGGTAGATGACTCAAAGGGCTGTGCAGGCTCTGGCACACTAGGAGCTGAACAAACTCTCAATGTACTGGTCTTGTTCTCACTCTCTCCATGCTTAGAAACCTCCTCCATAACCCCAGCTTTATTTTTAACCTCAGCTCTTGACCTGCTTTGCTCTCTCCCAACCGATTTCCTTCCATCAACATCTGCCTCTCTAGACCTAGATGTATTCCTAACTTTTGCCCGGGCTCTAATTTTCCTCTTGTCTCCTGATGTTGCTTCATTTCTTTCATCTCTGTCATTATCCCAGATTTCAGTCTCAGATGTGTTGTTTTTGTCCAATTCAATCCCTTTATTTTCCTGGCCTGCTCTGTCTTTGTAGGACACAAGCAACTCTGCATGCTTGGTGCTAATGTCCAGCAGTAGAAACTGCTCTGTAGTCTCTGTGGCAAAGTGCTGCCTCAGTGGACTGCGACTTACAAAGATTGCCTCCACTCCACTTGACTGATCTGAATGTTCAGGGTAGCTAGGGTAGGACTGTTTGCGGTCAGAGTCTCCATATGACAAAAGCACGTCCTCCTGGGCGATGCAGTGATAATGCACATGTCCATAATATGAATGCCCCACTACGTTATGCATGGCCTCCGACGTGTTGCTTCCTCCAGGAATTGGAGTAAAGTGTTGCTGTGAGGTTTCAGGGTGTGTGTTGCATTCGAATGCAGATTGTCCACCGGGGACATTATCCAAACTTGTCTTGGAGAGAGGCAGGCAAACACTAGAACTGTGTCTTCTGTCTTCTGGAGCGGTGTCTCTGTTGCTTGAGTCATGCTCATGTTGATCAGCACTGTGCAGCCTTGGGTTCCACTCCTCCTCAGGCCCATTGATGTTACAGTGCTGGTGGTCTCTATCCAGTTCCGCTAAACGCTTGCTAGTGTAAACGTGTTTCTCTTCCACTTCTGTTTTGAGACATAAATCTTCGCAGTAAGAGTCACTTTTCTTGTCGGAGCCATTCACAGGAAGTGAAACATCATCTGAACGCTCCTCTACTTCTGCAGACATTGAGACGTTGTGAAAAACGGACCAATCTGGTCGTTGATGTTCGGTGGACAAATCATCACGATTAGTTTTAGAATTCAACCCTCCAATGGAACTGCTGCAATCTTTATTCTTCGATAATAAATCATCTCCATGTCGTTTTTTGTGATATTTTTTCTGAAACGAATCACAGTGATCATTATGGTCTGTAATCTCCATGTGTTCATGATCCGGTTCTACAAAATGATCTGTATAGCTACAGATGGACTTGTGTTTTAGGGTATCAGCTTGATCCTTGGTGGATTTGTAGCATAGGTCCTGTGATGCACATTGAACTGAACTATCCTGGGAATCCAAAGCCTCTGTTCCGTTATGGTCTTTATTCTTTATATAATCAAGATTTCCTAACACAGAGTGGTTTTTGTTTTCTGTGCTTGCTGATCGTGAACGACGGGCCCTGCTGGAGTTGACTGAGGCCTGGCAAACAGCATGGTAAGCAGGTTTTGTAGAAGCTTGTGCTGGCTGGAACACTGCTGCTCTACCACTGTGACAAATGACAGGCACTGCTCCGCAGCACGGGTGTGGTAATGAGGAAGAGGGCGAGGAGGAACTCCTCGTGTCCTCGTCTGTCCTCACTATTTCCTCATCTGTGGTGTTCTGCCAAGTCTCTGGTTTTATGGTGCCAGCTGAAAGAAACCGATCCCTCTGCGTGTCTTTGTCGACTCTAGACACACCGTACCCTTCAGTCGTGCTGCTAGTATTTTGAGTCAAGTTTTGAAGTGTCAGGTTGGTTGCTTGTCTGCAGTTATCCGCTTTTCCACTACTTTTAGACATACTACAAGTGTTTGCATTGCTTAAAGAACTCACATCCTTTCCACTACAGCGATTTGCAGCAGTTGTACTCGAAGCTCCACGTGTATTTGTTTCTGCTGGTTTAATAGATTGATCTGTGCCGGAGGAATGCACCTGTGTTTCAGCATATGTGCCCTCTTTGGATCTTTCCATCAAATGTGCAGTCACCTGCTCACTGCAAGCTTCTGTTTCTCCAGGATGTCCCCAGGCATCAAAGAGAGATGTTGCAGGCTGATATTTATTAAGTATATCTGCAGGTTTTCTGTGGGAACTAATGATGTTTCCATATGACTGATCCTCATTTCCAGGTGAAGTATTAGTTTTGTCTGCATCATTCACCTTAGTGTCTTGCCAAGCACACAGAGCCTCCTGCAGTTTTTCCATCTGCAGGTGGCGGGCAGCAGTGAGCAGGTTGTAATATTGCTGTTGGGTACAAGTGCATGGCAAAGCCCCTGTGTAAATGTAGTCTAAAAGAAGTGCCAGCACAGAGCCAGACAGACATGGAGCCTGCAGTTCTACCAGGGCACCAGTAGAGGACAAGACAGATGCCAGCACTGGACTGGAAGCTGCCAAAATGCACCTGGGAGAGCAAAACACAACTAGAGATGTGATGCGGCATAAAAACGCAAACATTGAGTAACTGTCAATTGATACGCATGTCTGCTCACCTGTGTGCAGGGTAAAGTTGACCCGGAGTCTGTTCCTGTCTGACCACACAGTCACAGAACTGAGCTTGTTCTCTTTGGCGGTTCAGACTTGCCAGCAGTGATGTTAAGTGGCTGCCAACATCTTGGACATATGGTGCCACCTGAACAGAACAGAGGACAGTCAGCAGTAGATATCGACATCTTATTTAAAAAGATGAAATGTCAATCTTTCTTTTAATGCCTAAAAGAGAAAACATTATCACAATTGGTCTCTTTCCTTGGTTTCATATGCACCAAAGCTCAAACAGGTGTAAGCGAACACTGACAAACCCTCACTTATTACTGCTAGATGAGAATAAATGGTCTACACCATGTTCCTGTTACTATGCGAGAGAGTACAGGCACAAGACATCTTCCCTCTTACGCTCATATCATGCAGAGCCATTCATTTACTGGGTTCCACAGTTTAGCTTTAACTCACACACAACATAATAACTAGAAACTCACTTTGAATACTGACTGTCCATAATTACCAATAACTGTTTCAACAGCAAAATTATGAACTTAAAGTCACTGTAGTCCACACAATATATGTAGACACATAGGGGATAAATACTTACCTCCATTTTATGTTGGGAGAGGTGGAACAAATCCCTTCTATCCTGTCTGGAGGCTTGTGAAACGGTCTGCAGTTCAGTGAAGAAGAGAAACTTCTTGGGAGCTAAATAGTCTCAGCCTACTATCTACACACTCCGTGTCATTCGGAAAACAATCACACGCTTTTCATATTGGGAGCATGAAGTGACGTAGCGGGGACATGTGCTAAGAAGGAGCGCTGGCGTCCGACGTCAGAATCTCCATGGCCTGTTATGGAGTAGCACCGAGGCCAGCCCACAGAGAACCAGGAGAGGACCCAGAGCTGCAGCGTATAGATCCAACATTTCTGTCCAAGACGCATGGAGATGATCCCACACAAGAGATTCTTTAACATGCAACTTTGGAGAAAACACTGTAATCGTCATAAAGCTCTCGGTTACCGTTTATGTGAAGCTAAAGAGTATAAGTACGACACCTATGAAGAAACATTTCTATCTGCTTTCCTTCTACGCAGGGAAGCTCTCCGGTGTCAGGACTATGAGACGCCCTTCTCCAACTGACGCTTTGTTGACAACTCCATACTAAGGAAATTCTCCACCCAGCCACACCATGTGCTTGTCATGCCTTTTAACCTCCACAGCGCTCTACTGTTACAACCACCCATGTAGCTGAGCACAGGGTATAGTACGTTTACCCCAGGACCTGTGTAATGGAAACTATTCACTCTGCCACGCAGTGAACTATTACAATAAGTCTCATGACACTAACTACAATAGGTTAAGTTAATAATAACGTACTACACCATTTCCTGTACCAAATACATATGTAAATGATGCTATACACACGTGCAAAACGTGTTTAAAACACACAGCGTTGCAAGTTGGAAAAAAGTGGTCAATCTATTCGAATACATGACATGGTGTAAAACTAGGTTGGAACTCAGCTTCTGTAACAGAACAGCAGGAAGGTACAGAAATAATAATATTCTGTAATTAATAAGGACACGTGCTTTTAATTCAGTCGAACAACTCAAGTGACTGAGTGGTTAAAGTGCACGTCATGAAACTGTGTGCAACCCACTGAATGAAGGTTAAACAGTAATATAGCAGCATCTAACACATATATCAAAACGTATAATACTAGCATTTTGTCAATGATACAACACACAAGATATCATGTGAATTCTCAACATGTTTCTTATCACCAGGTGCTTGGTGACATAGCTCACGTACTGTACTAGTTGCAGGCAGAGCAGAGAGGGTCTCCCTTGGCACGCACACACACACACACAGAGCTGCAAGTTCTGGCAACACATCACGTCCTGGTACTGGCATCCAACCGGCCAAGACTAGTGGTGTCAATGCCCTATTTAAAACATCAAGAGTATATTTTTAAAGGAGAATGATAAATAACAGGATTTTTAACTTCGGTTATTTCTGAATCAGTTAAACGTTTTTTTTAAAGGAGTTAAACGAGACAGCTGCAAACCAAGACCAAATTAGAAAAGGCAAACTTTGTTTTCAGATGTGAGCCAGCATCAGGCCATATTTTCTATTCAAATCTGAGTCGACTGCCCACTGGGACCTTTATAGAGCTGCACTTTGTTTGCATGGCACAGAGTTATACTTACTAATTTTATTACCAGTAGACACTGAAGCCAACATTTCTCTGACACATCAAAACGCCTGCACAGCTCCCGACAGCTGCATGCCAGTGTGAAACAACACTACAACTGCCACCACAGGGACACTTGACACAGTGATTGGGTTGTTAAGTACAAACATAACTATGTTCTGTACAGTCTGCCAGCACAGAGTACAGGCTGTTTTTACACACTCGAGGTGCATTCGACATATCTGCCAGCTGAAGAACTGCAAGAACCCTCCACATGGGCATGTAACCCATCTCGTACCAATGAGTCTTGTTCTTCTCTTTACAGCTTTCCAAGAATCACCTCAGAGATTTAAGTGGTATTGTCGAAGGCGGGAACATGCAGTTACCACAGGAATTACTCGGCCCCCTCCATTTCTAAACGACCATTTATACTTTTATTAAAATTAAAACATTTCAGTGACAGTAAAGGGGACTGACTACTTTCTGAACTGACTGCAGCTGATCGGCTTTCACACTCACCGAGATGATGCAAGCTGCATTGCAGGCTCTGGATTTACTCGGGTTATCTTTATGTATCAGGTAATAGGCAAATACATTTTTCACAGCACTGTGGCTCAAACAATGTAGAATATCCTTAGGCCTAAGGAAGCCACCAGTGTGCTGGATAACACTAAGTGGGTTGACGAAGGAAAACAAACCAGCTGATGACAGAAGCCTTGTGAAGAAAACCAAGAGCCCAGGTTTGAGTGTGACAATCCACTATTTAAAGAAGACGCATTCATGACAATCATGACAGTGGCAGCAGGAGGAAATAAGACGTATAGAAAAAAACAATGTCTGCAGAGAAATGCATTAAAACTGATTGAAAGCTTCTTCATGACAAGTAAAGGGTTTTAGGCAATCGTCAAAAATCAAACTAACACTTTCTCCATTAGCTTTCATAATAATAACAGGGTTAAAAAGATCTCCAGTTCCTGGGACACATCCTTCGGGGATCATGAACAGAATTCAACGGAAATCCAAATTAAAGACATTTCAAGGAACGGAGCAGACGCTGCTTTTGCTTCACCCGTGCAGCCAAGAAGTAAGTGCCAAGTTGTGGGCACTTGTTCGGTTTAAGTCTCCAGTAGCACATAACAAAATAGTTTTCATGTGTTCCTCAGAGGAATTCCAGGACGAATAGTCTTCAGTGTCCAAAGCTAAAGAAGTTAATCTCAAAAAGATGCTGCAGACAGAACAATCCCACCATGCCCACTTACTGCCACAGGACTGTATTAATCTCCGTTCTATTTTCACACGTGTAACATCATCTTCGTGTTCGATTTCCCACTCTCTCTCTTACTCACAGCAACAGGACATTACAGAAATATGGTTTTGGCTTCTATTCTTAGCTTTTAGGCATGACGCTGAAAACACTAATCCCTATAGTAACACCTCTGCAAACACACACACGGTAGCCGAGAGAACAGCAGCTCAGCTTAAGACTAATGCCAACAGAAGTACCAGAAAAGACTGGAGAGCATTCAGGACGGACAGAGACTATGTTGGCCATGAGGTTGGGATGCACACTGTTTTTTGGAATTACTGGTTCAATTCCAACCGGGGACCTCTTCCTGTTATCCGCCATCAGAAAAGTCGAGAAGCTAAAAATATCAACCGCAGATGTAGAAACAGCTCCACAGTAATGAGATACCCACCGAGTTTTTTAACCCACTTTCATGTTTTAATAGCATTTGGACAGTTGTGAAGCATGAGACAGCTGAACCCAAACATTTAGGCTCATGTCTACGTAGGTTTAGTGATACAGTGCACACAGCAGCACATTGAGCAGGTCTGGACTCGTGCAGACGCTTTCACAATCCTCTCTGTACTCCGCTACTCCTTGCAGAACAAACGTTGGTCCATCATGACTTGATACAGATTGTGATGCATCAATCAGTGAAGTCCACCTGCAACAGAAAGTCTTATAGAGTGTCAGAGAACAGATCTCTAGACCAATCACATGCCTGGTTCTCATGATCAGGTCCATCCACACTCTCCCCTCCAACTACCTCACTGTCACAGCCTCCTGTTTGAGTCATACGTCTCTGTGATGATGTGAAATCTGGATGCAACAAAGTTCTTTTACAAGCAACCCTCTCCCGGCCTCCGCAGACAGATTCAGTAAGTTGTCTTCCTCTGAGCTTCACACTCGGTCGTGTTTTAGCAGCAGGTGTAGGAGGAACTTCGTTGTCCTCATAATCACGCACTGTGACACGTTGAACATTTCCGTCACGTAGGTTGCTGACACTTCCACTCGACCCCAGGTTGATGGTTTCATTCTGGACTCTCCTGCACTGCTTTGCGAGCAGATACCGTTGATGCTGGTCTAGTTTCCAAAACCTTCTTATCGGTGTGAATGTGTGGCTGCGTCTCTTTGCTTTGGAGCTCCAGCCCACGTTTTCTTTATCAGACCCTCTGACTAACACGGACATTTGGTCATTGCTGACTGGGTTCACTGTACACAGAGAAGAAGTGAGGTTGTATGTATTTTTACGGTCCAACTCCCACAAATCTTGACAGTCTGGATGTGAACCAAATTCACCTGATGTCAAGGAGAACCTGGAGGAGGCAGAGGACGCTGACATAACAGGTAATTTTATGTTGGGAGTGGACTGGGAGGGCGGGATGAAATCAAGATCTTGAGGGACTGGTGCAATTACATTATGAATGTATGAAATAATGTTTACTTTCCGTTGATCTGGTGTTGAATGGGGGACATTAAGCTCGTCACTCGTGTGTTTGTCTGGGTTAAAAGGCAGCGTGAAAACTTCTGCAGACATCCCGACAGCTTCTGTATGCGCGCCGAGCGTTGTGTTCGTATCCATCATGAGCGAGCTGTTGAACAGGTCTGCTGAACAATTGTAGGTTTGCCCATCATGCTGCTCTCCTTCATTCTCAAAAGTCAAAGAACCAACTTCCACATGCTGGTTATACTCATTCCAACATGTTCTCCTGGCTTTTCTACTCCTTCCACATCCAGAAAGGTTCTTACACACGCCGTCAGATATGTCACATTCGTCACCCCCAGTATGAGTACATGTATTAGTCATATCCACCAAGAGCCGTGACCGGCTCGCACTTCCCTGTGCGTTGCTTTTTTTGTGTTGTGAACTGTTTCTCAGATTGTTTCGTGCAGTTTCTTTCACATCTTGCACATTTCTATGTGGCTTTGGATCAGGAACGCCGTCTTCCTCACACAAAAACCCTGTTAGACTCTCAGAGAAAGGCAAATCATCCCAAGACACGGACCTAGATGAAAATGTTTTGGTGAGCTGTGCACTACAAGATTCTTTTGTGTTGGAGCCATGTGGCAAACTCTCTTTGACAGACTCAGACAGACTGAACCAAGGATCCAGGGTTGGTGTGTTTACAACCCTTTTCTCAATAGACGAGTTTGAGTATATGGAAAAAGACAGACTATTATAAGGAGGTGACAGCGCCGTCTCCTTCTCCAGGCAGCTTGTCAGTGCACAACGTGGTGTTCGGCTGTGACCGGTCTGTCTGCTGTTTTCATCGTCGCTGTCCTGGGTACAGCAGCCTTCGTCTTGTTCCGCCGATGAAGTGATGAGTCCTAGTGATTGTTGCCATGGAGGGGTGGGAGTAAGGCTGCAATCTCTGTGTTGTGATCTACAACGAAAAATACAACGATCATGAAGAGGCTTCCCAAAGGCCTTCATATAAACAAGTGACAATCACCAGACTGAAACAAAGACTATCAGTAGCTCATTCGTTTATTTACCTTTGCAGAGATTGGGAAAGAAGAGCTGAGGCAGAAAGTGTGGAATTATTGATGGCGCTCGCTGGAGAAGGAAGAGGAATCAGCAGCAGGGTTGTTGCTGGAGGTCTGGAGGTTTTGCTGGTAGCACTGGATCCCACCTCATGTTCTTCAGCTTTCTGAAGAAGGACCTGATAATAACGGACCACTGTGCAGCCTACCAGCCCAGCCGCTTTGGGGAGGATCATCTGACTGGCAATAAACTGGACTGTCCCTCTACTGGAGCAGCCATGGGCGACATGTTCTCCTGACCAGAGTTCGCGTTCTGTTCCAGTTACCTAAACGACACAATCGAGGCCAGAGATGGATGAGATCAAGCAGCATAGAAACAAATTCACTTTAATCAAACACATACTTAGGTATACTTAGATATAGGTATTATCTTTGTGTTTGTGTCCTGTTAATGAGACTCAACAAGACATCTGAATGTATACAACTCTCAAAGATTAGAAATGATATCCACTAGAGGGCAGCTTAGGATCTTCGCCGTTTATTTCCACTTCACACTTCACTTCAGCAGAAGCTGTGGAAAAAGTGGTTGTAACACTGGTATTTAGGTCTATTGCTAATGATAATATGGGGAAAAGGTGCTCTATTACTACAATTAGTTGGATATTTCATCATATGTAAAATGACATTTAGCTTTGTTCTCCTGTTGTTGTATTGGCTATCTTTGTTCGCCGTTTAGCCTTCTGTAGTTAATCTGTATTTTTGACTCGTTTTACACCTGTGTTTCCTTGAAGACAAACCAAAAATAACAAGTTTTAATATAACCTAATTTATTACAGTAAGTTAGCAAGATCAGTGATGGCATAAAAAAACTCTGAGTTCCTTAAGGTGTTTTGGGAATAACACATTTCTACTAAGAAGCTAAAGCAAATTCAATACCTGACATTAGTCCAGTGTAACTAAAAAGCCATATGTGTATTTATACATGCATTGCACAGACTGTGTGTCAAGAATAATTGCAGCTGTACCTTAATACCAAAGATAAAATGTCTGCCAATAAAGCAATCCTCCACAGCCTTCACCAACAATGTGGATCTGGTTGATGCTCCGACTGGCGCATCCGAGTCATCCACCAACCTACAAAATTAAAGACACAAAAAACACAACTAAATGTGCCTTATTAAACACATGCAGGTCCTGATTTACAAAGATCAAAAATTGCATGTTTAAAGTGTGGGCAATCTACTAAGAAATGTTAGTGACTGACAACAGCTTCAAACATTTCATCCAGAGGAATTAAGCTGTTGGTGAAAGAGGCTAATAATCACTCTGATTAACAACAACAAACTCTCATCCTAAAGGAAGAAACGCTTGTTATGTAGACATCTTCTCTTGAATTGAGTGAATTAAAGATATTTACTTCTACGCAGACAAGAGATGCAGGCAAAAAATTTTTATGTAAAGATGTTTAGTTTGATAAATACAGAAATGTTCAAAACAGAGCAGAGTGTGCCGTTTCTGCTTCAGAGAAACGTCACCTGAATGCTGATCATCAAAGTTTAAAATGCAATTACATCGCAGAGTAATTGATTACAGAAAAGTCGAGTTACATAAAACCTAATGCCTTTCTGTTTTACAGCGCACGTCTTATATCTCAAAAGATCACTGCACTCACCTCTGTAATCCGCTGGCGTGAATGCCAAAGAATGGATTCAAGCATGTTCCAAATACTGTTACTCCAAATATGCATCTGCCCCGCGCCACCTTCAGCGAGAGGCGATACCTGTACTCAACCTGCTCCCTCAGACAGCTGTGTGCACACCTGGAGCATCTGCATCTGTGGTGGCAGACAGATGTAGGTACGGTCATGTCAAAGTGAAGTTATTCAAAGTTTTAATGCTGTAAATAAATGTTTTTGTAAGGAATACACATGGAGGGAAGAACACATTTCTATTTGAGTGCAGCTGTAAGTTCTTTACATGCCTCTCTCTACGTAAGCATCGGTTTTGTTTTACAAACACAAACTTACTGCTATTCTGGCGTCCTTTTCACAATACCCAAAGCCTTATTATATAATATTAGTACATGAAACATACATGAAAAAAATAAAACTATTTGTGAACGGTTTCTACTGAATCGGATTCTTTCCTTGACTAACAGTAGCAAACAACTTAAAATCCCTTTTAACCATTATTTGGACTACATATTTTATTCTCCGGATAGTTAGAAGACTCTCTGAATAATCTATAGGTAACTTCACAACAAGTAAAACTGTTCTAAAACTAGCTAAAGTTTGTTCGTTAATACAATTCAGCTGTTGTTATAACTTTACCTCGTCGCGTCCTGCTGCTCGGCATCAATCCTCGAGAAGCAGCATTTACAGCAGGGATAATACACGCAGGCATCTTGAAGAGATAACACAGCACAGTCCACTAAAGCTCGTCTAACAGACATTTAGTCCGTGATGTTTTTCTGAGGCACGAACGCCCTGCTGCTTGCTAACATGCTAACCCTGACCTAAGCTCCACTCCTCTAAAACGCACGCGTAGTACATTAACTTATTAAACAGTAGAAACGTTAGTATCGATAAATGCTATTGTGCACTTACCCTTAAAAAAACAAAACATGTCAAATAATAATTTTAAGGTGACTTCGGTGGTTTGAAATCACTCGCTTGCTTTGCTAACATTGCTTCTTCTTCGTGTATTTATTGACGGTTGGCAAAGAACGAAGTGTCGCATTACCGCCACCATCTGGTAAAGACCGTGAACCAGGACTCTAACGTCTGATCTAAAAACTAGAATAGAATACAATAGAATAGCCTTTGTTATTTTGTACAGGGTACATGAAACTACATACTACAGTGACAGTGAACAAAAAAGTATAAATAATTGCTACTGTTATTCTGTATTTTACCAGAATTGTTTTTTGTTAAACGTCTGGCATCCTAGCCCTAAGACTTCCTTCATTTACTGCTGAGGTTGAGGTTGTGTCATTATAGTTTAAATACTTGTTAAATAAAGAAAATGCGGTTTCTGTTATTTTATCATTTATTTAAATAAATTCCAGGATACAAACAACACAAAGCTACAGATCTACAAAGCTATCTGTAAATCAAACTACAAGGTAACGTTAGGTGTCACCGCCACAGAGCCATCCACACCCGTTAACCTATCCTCACAAAGTAAAACCTACACATGGTGATGAATAAATCTATAGTCCTACAGGTGAACTGCGTATAGAACAACTAGCAACGCTGGTGTTGGTTCACCACAGAGGGGCTCTGGTCATCACTCCCTTCCAGCTGTGAGAATCTGCCACCTGCAACAGAACGGGACAGTACATGCAAACACCAAAGAGGAAGCGATGACATACATAATGAAAGACACCGACTGCAAAGGCAATGCAGAGACTTATTATGGAATAAGAATATTATGACATTTCTTAGCGAGGTTGCAGCTGTGAGGTAAAAAGGCGTTCTTTACAGTCATTGCTTGTAATGCCTGATCACGATGACTCACCTTCATTCTCTTCTGAAGAAACCCCAGCTTCTGGTTTAGACATTCAATCTCCTGTGATGGGACAGAAAGGTGGACACGCTGCGTGTGTTGTTATCCCAGAAGTGATTATTATAACGCATAAGTAAAGTCACTAATCTAAACCATCAGTGGTTTAGGAAGGTCTAACTACTGGTGGATCAGTATCATGGACAAATCTACACCATGAGGATAAAATAACATCTCTACAAACGGTGTGACTTCAGGTCCGTACGGGTCCACACAGTCACACGGGTGTAGAAGAAAGTCGATACCTGACTTAGTTTTTCGTTGTGTCTGAGTTTGATCTGTGGCAGAAGGTCCTCCAGTCTCTGAATCTGTGAAAACAACGTGATATTTATATTCAGCAACATGGATGAATAAAGCTTTGCAGTCAAAAGTAAAGTTAACAAATCTAAATAACGTGTCCGCATGCACTGGATGAAGGCAGGTAACACTGCATTCCATTTTTATTGTTCCGCTCTCTGGCACTTATAAAGCAAACTAATACTTTTCATCTACAATAGTTTGCAGGTAGAACAACATGTTCAGAAGGGACCAGACTTGCCCGTCTGTCAATAGTCTGCAGCCTGGTCTTCATGGTCTTATTGATCACGGTCATGGGAATAGTACGAGGCTTGGGACACACTGGAAACAGGAAAACAACCATGTACAAAGAGTAGATAAGACCAATGGCTGATTCAGAATCACAGCACACACATGTAGATGCTTTTAATTTTATCAGCCTTTTATATATGTACAACTGTTCCAGATGCCTGTCCAGCTCTTGGGTTCATTCTACTCTTACCATGCTGAAAGATCTTGGCAACCTCAAGCACATAAGGCCTGTGGTAAAGAACGGAAACAACGTAGTGTTTTATTAAAGAGGTGAATACGCAGTGAACTGAATAGTATGAAATGTCTGTCGTTCAGACTCCTTACACGTGTTTGCTGTTAGCAGGGATTGAGCCGTTCAGGGGGATCATACAGCCACGGTGGTTCCTTATCTGCACACAGACCAAAGCAGAAACCGGAAATAAGATTTTCTTTTTAGTACTTTTAAAAATCTGCATCAGTGTACCTTGTACGTGACATCGGGTGAGTTTATGCCAAAGGCACTGGCGATGATCTGAAAACAGAGTGAAAGAGAAGTTTAACCTGTTGAAACGGTTTAAACCCCTGCACAAGGGGCTTTGAAACAGGCCTGGTCTGTGTTTTTAAAACGTGGTAACTCTCTCTAACCTTATTCAGTTTTACACCTGCTTATGACACTTTCAGCGCACAGTCGTCAAAGAACTATCAGATGTTGACACAAGCTCATACTCACAGCAGATTTTATGATACTTCTTATTAATAAGGAAGTATGTTGGAATTCTAGGGTTCAAAGGGTTAAGCTATTTCATTCATAAATTACAGAGGTGAAGAAGAATGGGTCCATAGTTTCCTGCAGTATGTGTGCGACAAACATTCTCAATAAAAAATAAAAAGGCAATAATAAAAACAGAGCAGGTGCAATAATAATAACAGCAGCAGTGAATACTCGGCACACCTGTATGACGATGGAGCCCTCAGCCGCTGGAGGAATCGACACCTCTCGAAGAGCCACCACTCTGTCGTCTGCAGCAGACACACCGTGAGATTCTCGAGTAGTTTGACTCTACAAATTACAGCTTGCATCGTTTGCAACATCACAAATACCCTAGTTAATCCCTGTTGTGTGGTAAACAAAGTGAAGATAAAGCAGAACAGAGTCAGAAGATGGTCAGTGTCAGAGGCAGGTCGCTGTGCTGCGTTCCTTTTACAACCGTTTCATAGAATAATGAATGACTAATGAATGTGTGTGTAGGTGTTTCCAAAGTAAGACTGGTCAGTTTAAAAAACAGGAAGTGAAATACATGACCCTGTTTGACTGTAAATATAACCTTTAGTTTCTGTCTCAGTGTCCCAAAAAAAATCACAAGGTGAGACAGAGCTGAAAGGTATATGGATTCAGTTTATCTTAATGTTTCACAGAGTCTGACTCCTGAGTCACGGGCCTGTTAGCTGGTCAGAGTAAAACCACTCAGCAGTCAGCTGCAGCTGTTTCTTTCCTTTTCAGTGCTACCAGGTATATCTGACGATGTGCTGAAGTAAAACGACATCACACAGCAGTCTTTAGAGAGTCACAGTCCCACCAAAGGAGCACATAACACCTTGCTTCGTCTTCAATGGGTGGAAAAGGCCCGTTACCATGGTTACAAATGGACAACCTGAGACTCGATTCGTGGCTGAAAAATAATTAATCACAGACCCTGAGAGCTGAAAAACAGAAAAATACGAACCATGTTTGTCAAGCCGCCTCAGAGCGACCCAGGTCTTTGACGTAAGTGGCTCATTAGCAGAGCTCAGGCCGGACATTTTAATCCCTGTAACAACAACAGCAGCAGCATCAGACGCTTCAGAGCCTGCAAGCAGGATCTGCAGTAACCAGGCAGAGACTTTCAAAATAAGGCTGAAAACCCAGCTGCACACCATCAAGTGCACATAAAGGAGAGTCTAGTCCCACACAGGTAAAATGCAAATACAGTCATTTGTTGTTTTACAAATCAGAAAACCATGAATCAAACACATACACTACAATGTAATAATGAATAATATGTCACAAACGTGATTAAATGTACAGTGACAACCAATCAAACAGATTGTTTTACTGGTTCTAACATTTTTCCTTTTGTCATGTTTTTGCAAATAAATATTTATTGAACTAAAACAGGTGTATAACTTCAATATGAGATAAAATAAAAAAAGAAAAAAGTGTCCTACAAAATAAAAGTAACATTACAAGGAGCTATATGTTCTATGATGAGAAATGAAAAGTAGAGGTGGATATGATGAGGTAATGAAATCTGACACATGAGATACAACATACTCTTTGAGAGCTGATAAATATTTGATAGATATTTGTGTTTAAACTATTGCCAGGAAAAGACAGATCTGTCGAGAGAGAGAGAAAGAGAGCGAGAGAGAATCGCTTCAGAACAAAACAATTATTATATCATTATTTCCTTGAGGGAAAAAAACCTGACATCATGGAAAGTGTGTGGCGTGTCAGTGGTTAAAAAGAAGAAGAAGAAAATAAACCAATATTCTTAATGCAAATCTTTTATCTTATTTAAATTTTTAGTTTCTCATGTTTCTAGTCACAATCTACTGTATAAATGGTCATGTTGCACTTCACATTTTGTGCTTGTTGTATAGTTTTGAAAATCCCCAGAACAACACGAGACAAACCACAACTTTATTTACCATATTCATTTTTATTCATCGGAACTCTGGTCAGGTCAGATGTTTCTTCCTTCAACATACTCTTAGTAAAAAAAGGTCATTTAACATTTAGTCCATGTACTGTTTATATAATAAGTAACTGTAAGATCAAGTTTAGAATATCTTTCAATTTAGAGAAAGAGAACTTTATTTTTTCCTCCAGCTGTGTATTTACAGTGTTCTCTGTATTTTATTTTAATATAGGCATATTCTAATAACACTGGATGTGATCGCGATCACAGGGACAGAAAACAAGAGTCAGCCGTAGATGAGTCGACTGAGTTTGACTTTTTCCGTTTGGTCTCTTACTTCCTCAGAAATGTGGCGCAACATGTTCAGTGAAACAGCAGCGGTATATGCCAACGGAAAAAGCAAGAACGGCGTCCTGGCAGAATCACTTTACTTTGAAGGGGCATGTGGTTCTTCTGTGAAGGTGAAGATAACAAACATGTTCTGCATCGGGAGGTGTTTGATCCTGCTTTTTATTTCAGGAACAGTACCAGCTGCCCCTTCAGGTACAGTATAGCAGTCTGAGGCACACCTAGAAAAAATGTTGTTGTGACTAGTTTGGGTCTTAAAGTCTGTTTCAAAATAAAACAGGTCCAAACCTTGACTGTACTAATGACTATGAAAACCTGATGAACTGCACCTTTAAAGCACAAAACTGCTCTGAATACAGTTTGACTCTTCAGAAAAGTGATGGAAATGGGTGAGTTATCATGTTCTTATTAGTATGTCTTTCTTTACGTTGTGTGTTAAATACAAACGTGAGATCCACTGAGAGACTGTGTGAGGCTTGTCATCTCTGCAGCGGGGAGCGCTTCGCTTTCCAGGAGTGTGACTCTGGACTGTGTTGTTGGTCTGCAAAGCTTATTTTTGAGGATCAGAACGCAACAGTTTGGAAGGGGAACCAATGTGTGGAGTCCAAAAACATCAACGTCCTGAACAGCAGTGAGTTTAATCCCACAACCTGAGGAGTGGGGGGGCAGAGCCATGATTTTAGTCCTTATTTTTAGTTTTGTTCCTGGTTGAAGTTGAACCAGTAGCAGTTTTCCATTACAGCATTCAATGAAAGAATGATTTCAGGACTCCAGACTATCTGGTGTCAACATGCAAAACACCAAGACTCATGTCATGACATGAAATTTGAACCTTAGTTTTCCTCCGTGCCATTAAATAGACTGGTCCAAAACACGGACTACCAGCTGGGGTTTAGCAGGATACATGCAGCTTCCTTTTCTCTCTCTGTTTCTCTGCAGTCAAACCTAAAGCGCCAACAATCATCTCGGTGGAGGAATCCAACGGGATTTTTGGACTGAAGTGGAAGACGAACACGAACAGCAGCGCTCTTTCTGAAATGTTGACTGCCAATGTGACGTACCATAAAAAAGGCGCCACAGTGAAGGTAGCGCGTGGCACGTGGCACTCGGCCCACTGTTCAGATGAGTAACTGTGCTGAACGGTCTCTTTCACAGGTGTCTGAAAACGTTAAACCAACGACTTTCGATGGATTCAAATACTATGAAATAGTCGGTAGAGACTTGGAGCCAAGCACCACATACGTGGTCAATGTCAGAAGCTACATACCCTTTAATGGGAAGTACAGCGACAGTAGCGAGGAATGGGAATTCACCACTGGTACGTGTCCTGTTCAACTCAGGAGGCCTCCATCTCGCTGTCTCTCTCTTTCCACCTTTCTGTTCCAGTTGTTGTTGTTCTTTATGCTGTTTCCTTTGCACTGTCTTCAACCAGTGGGGGAAGATGGCCGCCCGCCCTGAGCCTGACCTGCTGGAGATTAGGAGCTACACACACACTGAATAAACTGAACTGAATGTCTCTGTGTACATCATTTGGTAAAAATATAAAACGATCTTATTTCACAGGTGCGTCCGATCACGCTCTGCTCTTCGGACTCGTCGCCAGCCTCAGTGTTGCTGCAGTCATCATCACCGGTGCTGCATGTGGCTGTTATGACAAGTAATTCATACACGTACAGTAGAATTAATTTTTCACACGTTGCTAAAATACTATAAAGCCGAATCAAAGTTGTCCTGTGATTGATCAGTGGGGTTTTATTTTAGATTCAAAGCTAAATGGGTGGATGCAGTTGCCAAGTGTCCAAAGCCAAAACTAGATGTCCATCCAGGGACAGAAAAGGTAGGACACCAAAAATGATGTCCCATAGTTCTCACTCAAATCATTTACTCATTTTAAAGTATTTCTTTAAATGTTTCAGGCCTTTTAATTGTCTTCCTCCCTATAGTTTCAGATCCTAAAGCCATTACCAACCGCCGTCTCCTCAGTCTCTGTTGATCCCGTGATTTCACATTGCAGAAAAGCCTGGTTAGTAGAGCAGCAACACGTTCAGTGATGGTTTCAGCATTTGCTTTTATTCAGGCTGGGGTTGAGGTTAATTCATGTTTTTTTTTCTGTGTGTTCAGGTCGCAGGGGTCACTAACAGACAGCGGGGGTCCGGAGCAGGGCGGTGGAATCAGTTCAGGTCCTTGTGACGACGTAGAACCTGCTGACATCGAGGTCGGGGTTCAGGGCGCCCTGAGCAAAGCGTTCGCCCAAATCATGCCAGTGACATCAGTAAACAGCAGTCAGCTTCCACATTCAGACAAAGACAGTGGTTCACGCTGTGGCTTCAGTCCTGGGGCTACTAACTTTGACAACTTCACATATTCCATTCCCAGCCGCTCCTGTCTGATGATGGCAGGCAGCTCTGAGGCGCAGACACGGGATTCAATGATTTCACCAACGTAGGGACAACGCTGTGACCTCTGTGAGAGTCTAGGCAGGTTAAAACAGTCAGGGAGCACAGTCCTTTAGCTTCTCCCGTTACTGGACTTTAAAAAACACCGGTGTAAAGCTGTGTACATAGCACTGCTTTCTAACTGCAGTTACAGCTGCAGACAATGACCAACGCACCATTACAACGGGAACTAATGGTGTTTGATACTTCCAGTCATTCACGCTGCAGTCTCTCTCCTTACTCCAGGGACTCTCTGCATCAGGCCTCCTCGGCTTCTCCTGAAATTTAATTTGATCTGGACAGATGAAGCTTACTGCATGTGTCCTACCTTAAAACCTAAAGCTCCAACAAACTGTCTCTACACAGAGGGACCATGTGGACCATGACCTGGCGGCTGCTGCCAGTGTGTTTCTGTTAGATGTTTGGAAATGTATTAAGATTCTAATATTAAAATTGGATTGTATAACCGAAGTCCAGCTGTGTCTGACTGAGCTGACTGCACATAATTATGAAGAAGCTCCGACAGCTCCAAAGAAAATTGTGGTTAATGTTGAGATGCCCTTGTCATTAACATGCACGAAATGGAGGACCCAAATGCAAACCAGTGACAAGAGAGGGTTCAAACCAAGGGACTTTATT
>JAUMHF010000017.1:2179162-2240339 GCA_032359275.1 Microctenopoma steveboyesi | reverse complement strand
CACCTGGAAATAATGAGGGAGTGAAAGTGGAGAGAGAGGGGAGTGGTTAAGGTGAGGGAGGAACAAAAGACACATGACACTGACAGCCCTATTACTTTCATTTATGCGCAGCTTGTGGTTTCATAGAACAGTGTAATTTCTAGTACATCTGATATGAGGAAGCATCAACGGCCACACAGTTGCTACAGCTCCCGTCTGTGTTGCAAAATGCGAATTGTCCATAAAAGCAAGATATTTACGTTTCGTTGTGAAATGTTGTCTTTGTCGTTTTTGAAGTGGTCTCACTGTTTTGAGCGCTGAAGTCACATTCCTGTGTCTTTGTATTCAGGTCAGATGGTCACTGACTCTAAACATAGTGAATAAATATGGATTTTCATTCTGTTCTTGATCCTGATGGCAGCAAAATGTCTCGAAGCAAAGGGGAGAGGATGCCAGATACCTTTCACCGGGAGCGAGGCATATTTAACATTACACGAGTATTTTTTAGTTACATAAATATTTTTCTTTAAAAGGGAGTTGGAGCCAAAATATGGCAAAAATATAATTTATCTAATTTGTTCTTAAAAAAACATTGATGGTGAGAAAATGTGAAATAATAATTAAAATGTTTATGTAAACTCAGATTTATGATTACACTTTCATTTTAGTGAATAAGAAACTACAGAGGCCAGTTAAACACGTTTTATTCATTTATCTTAGACGCTTGTGCTACATCCGGTGAAAGACTTTCAAAATAATGTTGGTCTTTGCGGTGTAAAGCTGCAGAATACACCGTAAACTACTGGTTCTGGTCCAGACATGGAGGCTGTACAGGCTGGACCACTCGGGGGACTTTCATTGCATTAAGCTCCCAGGCGAAGAAATATGACCTGAACACGGCAGAGAAGTGGGCGGCGCCAGGAAATATGCTCCAGTTGGCGTGGCTCGCCACGCCCCGCAGGAGCTGTGGCACGTTTCTCACACACACACACACACACACAGTTCACTTTGCTCCAGTTGCAGTAGTTTCCTAAAATGCGCGGTGGGCTGAACTGCGCATGCCGCCATCAGCGCAGTGAGCGCCTCCACGCAGTGGGAGTGGGAGTGGGACGCGCTTCCCCGGAGCTGGTGGCGCAACAGTTCCAGTAAGAGATTTCCACATCAGGAAGACGGGCTGAGACTCTGGCGCTGTCCCGCGGGCACGCAGCGGAATAAGTGTCCCCGACATGGACTTAAACAGGTAACGTCCCGAGTTTTGGAAAGTCCTGGAATGTGCTGCGCTACATGGAAAACTCAGCTTCTGTGTTTCTTTCAGACCCGTTCTCGGCGTGGCGTTCCTTACTCTGCTGGTTCTGGTGCCTGGTACGTGAAGTGCGCATGTAGACCCACTGTTTTACCAGTCCCCCGTTCTCTCTCCTAACGAGTCGCTGTGTGTGATGTGTGATGTGTGTGTGGCGCAGCTGGAACAGGCGCAGACCTGGACTGCACCAACGCCTTTGAAGACGAGATGTTTTGCCAGATGAACGCGGAAAACTGCGCTGAACACAACCTGACGCTCCGCGGCGGATTCCAGTGAGTTATGCTGTAATACGTTTTAAATAAATATAAAAAATACGGTGACTAATACGAACCCTAACATTTCCCAAATGGAGACAAAAAGGGGCAGAAATATTATTCTTCTAAATATTCTGAGCTTGTTGTTTTCCACAGGACGAAGTTCTGCGTCTTCCAGGAGTGCGACACTGGACAGTGCTGCTGCTCTGTCAAAATGACAATTTATTATAACGACAAGGTGGAAGCAACAGTTAGGAAAGGAAGCCTAACCGTGGAGTCCAAAGTAGTCGACATCATAGACAGCAGTGAGTTGTTTGAAATAGAAGAAGCTGGTCCAGAGCCAGATGAACAGTGAATGGGCGTCAGCTCATGTGTTTCATGTCTCTGATCCTCTGCAGTAAAACCTAAAGCCCCAACGATCGTCTCAGTGAAGGAGTCGAAGGGCGTTTTGGAAGTGAAGTGGAATGACAACTACAACGGGAATTATTTTAGCGAGTCCTTAAGTGCCATAGTGACGTACCATAAGAAAGGAGACACGGAAAAGGTAACGGGGAAACTCTTCTGATGACTGTCCCGATGTAGGTCTGCTGAACCGTCCCGCTCACTCTTTCTTTGTCTCATCACAGTTCTCTGAACACGCCGGCCGCATTTCCGTGGACGAATTCAGATACTATAGTGGGAAATGCTTGGAGCCAAATACGGCGTATGTGGTCAGCGTGAGGAGCTACAGCAGCTGGAATGAGAAGCTCGGCGACAGTAGCGAGGATAGGGAGTTCACCACCGGTAACGTCCACGATGGTAGGTGTCATCCAGTGTCTTCACAAAGTCCTCGGGCTCCTTCACGTTTGTTGTCGACATCACTTCACACGTTTCATCCAATAAGTTCAAGTAAATCTCAAAATTACTGTGTGCTCGTCTTATAAATTGTGACTATTGTTATTGGTACTATTCATTGTGTGTAAAAGCATGTGTGTGCTTTCGGAACAAAGGCAGGATTAACAGCACATTCACTCTCCTGTAACGTAAGCTGTGACACACGTATGAGGAAGTGTCACCAGACACCGAAACCACAAAGAATAAACACGCTGCTGCAACACATTATGCAAACAGCATAAAGAGGAAGATGCGTTGTCACAAAACGTGAAATTCTGTGTCCGAACGCTGAAATGTTCGGACGGACGGCGTCACCGTCAGGCTGTGAGACGTGGGCGAAGGTGACACTCACCTGTGTGACTGTGTGTGAAGTCAGAAAACCAGAATGTGTCGCTGGTGCGTGTCGTCACATGAAACTAAATAAACACTGAGCCTGACAGGGAATAATCCAGCTGCCTGGTTCCTCAGTAAAGCCGCTCTGTGTGCACCTCGCAGGAATCTCAGAATCTCACCCGATCATTTCTGATGGTTCCCCCACAGCTTGCTCCCAGTTCTCCTGGTCCTGGATTATCATCGTCAGCCTCTGTGTGTTTGCTGTCATCCTCACCGGTGCCGCGTTTGGCTGCTATGTAAAGTAAGTGGTGCTGATAAATGATTATCTTTCCCATATTTCCCTGTTAGAGAATTACATGAAAGCATTTTCCATTAACTGCTGTTTATCCGTCAGTGTCTTCCCTGCTGTTTGCAGTTTCCTGGTTTTCAGCATGAATTCTAAGATGATAAAACATTTAACGAGCCAATAAACACTCAGTCATTGTGGAAATAATGAGTGAACGTGTCCTTTAATAACCAGCTGCTCCAGCTGCATTGTTCCCCGTAGAGCTGCTGCTGCGTTCTTCGGGTTCGTTGTCCCGCTGCTTCGCTGAGCTTCTCGCTCAACAGCGACGCCTTTCTTCCCTCATACTTCACTGGTAGTGTGTAGTTTTTCTTAATTACACTCGCGACCTGATTAAGCTCAGGTCACATGTCGTCATTACCGTATGCAGAAAACCAGGAAGCTGCAAACAGTGATCACAGATGCTGCGTGCGTTGTCATTTAGATGATGCTTCTTTTGCATTTGATTTTAGGTTGAAGTCAAAGTGGTGGGACACAGTTGCCAGTCCAAAACTCCTCATACATCCAAACCACCCAGAGGTGAGAGAAGGGCTTCACAGGAAACAGTGGGATTCAGTGTCACAGTGAGATTATGCATTGACAGGCATGGGACATGTGTGAGGCCTGGTCACTTAGTCATTGTTGTATTCTCCCTTTTCCTTCAGTTCCTGAAGCCCGAGCCTCTCTCCATCTCCTCTGTCTGCGTCGTGCCGCCTGTTCCAGACGACTGCAAACCGTGGTTCGTATGGCTGCGCGCCTGCGCCGGTGACACCGCACACATCTTCAGAGGTCTCTGTGTGTCATAGTGACGTGTTCCTCTGTCTTCAGGTTGAAGGGTTTGCTGACAGACAGCAGCAGCAGCAGCAGCAGCGAGAACACTCGGCAGAGCAGTGGAATCAGCACCGGCTCGTCCTGTCTCAGTTACGCCAACGCAGAACCGGCGAACGTCATAGCCGGCGTGCACGACGCCCTCTGCAAAGCCCTCCCTAATATCAGCCCAATATCTCCCCTCACTACCAGCCCGTTCCTGGAGACAACCAAAGACAGTGGTTTCTTCTCTGTTCTGTCCAATCCCTGTGGAGCCGTTGACGTCAACTCGGGATTTGACAATAAAAGCTATTCCATATTCATCCCCAGCTCCATGCAGCAGGACACGACAGACAGCCCTGAGGTGCAGCCGCAGGCTCAGATGGCGTGCGAGTCCGGATACCGTCCCAGTGAGGGCGACACTTCGGCCTGTGCTGAGCAACAGGCGCCGGTTTGCCCGCTTTTTACTTCCCCACTCCAGGCTGCTCCTCTCGTGCCAACAGACATGTCGTATCACCAGTGTAATGCCGAATCTGGTTTGTCCTCCAGCTCTCATGACCCCGAGGCTGCGCGTGCGAGCTTTGACGAGCTGGTGAAACATGCAGAACATCCGAACGGAATGAGTGGGGAGGCCCTCGTGGGCCCTCGCAGCTTTCTCCAGGTGGACGACAGCTACCAGGCTTTTCAGAATCTCCTGGGGCAGCCCGATGCTTCATTCCCGCTGCCGCTAAGTGGAGGGAACCGAGAACATTTGGACAGATTTCCACAGGAGTCATTCGCCAAGATCCCTGTAGTGCTCCCAGGTTTCATGAACAATGTGCACGGGGGCCAGTGTCGCCCTGAGCTGCAAAGACCTCTCATCTCCCTGATGTCTGCTCATATGCCAGTGATCACAGAGAGCGGCTATCAGAGCGTGTAGAGCGGAGTTTGCTGTGACACATGACATCAGGGACGACATTTAACTCGCTGCAAACCTTCAGGTCCATTTACAGTTTCACATGGTTTTTATCAGCAGTATTGATTCAAATATCAATATTTTCCCCACTTGCCTCCTACACATGTTGTTGTAGCTTCAGCTCACCTTATTCTCCACTGTGCCTTTAGTGTTTGTGTAAAAGGCGGACGTGGATATATTTTCTTAAATATTTTGCTGCTTTGCATCTGAGAAAATGCACATTTACACCTTAAGAACATTTTATTTGTGTACAGTTTTTAGACTGTCGACTCTGATGTGTATACATGTAAAAATTTCTTTTGGAAGCCACTTTAATTTTCATTTTTTGCTTTCCACAAATGTGAAACTCAACTTAGTCCTTTAGTTTTTCAAAGTTACGTGTACATAGCTCGTAGGACGTGCATTTGACGACTGCTCCTCTTTGATTCGGCAAAGGTTATATACCCACTCCTCATTTATCCGGGCTTAGGACCAGCACCAGGGAGGGACCAGGATGTGAACTACCAACCCTGGAGCTCTTGGGCTGTTGAGAATTGGCAGCTGCCCAACATACTGCACCGCCCTCTGATTCCAGTGGAAACGCATTTGTTGACTGTGTCAAAGCCTGTAAATTTATTTATAGTAGATGGTTTAAACCAGTCTCAGACCTCAGTCATCACAAGGAAAACGGCGTGTGTGGCTTTTCATCATGAGCATTTTTTAGAATTGGCTGAATTATGCTTCTTAAACGGGCTGCGCACAATCAGCTGAAGGTTTTCACAGTGCTAGAATGACTTCCTCATTGCTTTTCTCTGGAACTGCAGAGGCTCTTCCACGGAAGTCACGTTGCCACAGGAGGTGTTACACGTCACTGGAATAGAATTCAACTTTCCTGTAAGAGCTGCTGGAAGAAGCGTTTGTTTGTTTCATGGCCACAGGGAGGTCCCAGAGGAGTTGGACTATTCTACAAACAGCATTACACCAGAAAAACAACAGCATTAACATAAAGCTGTGTAGACTTGAAAGGTTGTCCAGTGTGCTCTTGTATGTGATGTATGTATTTTATTAAAGATGATGGATGTGCATATGGAGGTTTGTGTTGACCTTTGTTGCAGTGAGTGCATAGTAAATAAAAAATATTTTATTTATGTATGTACAGTCAGAGGTGATAAGTAACTAAGCTCAATTAAAGGTACAGTACATATCAATAGAATCTTTGCTACTTCCCTGGAATATTTACATCTTCTGTTACTTTTACACTGCTACAGTCATTTTAACTTATTAATTAATTACTTATTAGAGTCTTATAAAAACCAATATATATATATATATATATATATATATATACACAAACAAATCTAGGTTAGACTCCTACACAGCATTACACATTGTTTCTTGGTACTTTTAGTTGAGTGTTGAGTTTATGTAATTACATACGCTTCTGTGTAGACACATACATATTCAGTACTTCAGTGTGATCCACTTCATTTATGTTTGAATACAACTCACAGCATAAAAACATATTTTCTGTTCAGGCTGTATCAGGACAGGATGTAGTTATATGCAGAACATTTCAGAAGTGTAAATAAAATTCACTATACTGTATAATTAAACGAAGCATTTTATACTGCATGTGTATACATTGTTAGTATAAAACGTTTATATTAATAAACAGTTGTAATAAATGTGTTGGTTTATGTTTCTTTCATAAACATAAAATAAATAATACTCCTTAATATGACGCTATGATTGTGTGAAACTGCATGCGTGTTGTGTTTGCTGTGTGAATGTTATAAGCAGAAGGCAAACACGTGTAAAAAGATTTCTGGCTGAAGAATCGTGATTCTTAAATAAAATCACGATAAAATCAATGCTCACGTGCCATGTGTGTACAGTTTTAGCTGTGCTGCTAGTCCTACATGAATGTGCTGTCTCACTGGTCTATATGCACGTAGAACAAAAATCACAGAACCATCAACACCGTTCAAACATGGCGGCTGCCTTGTGCATGCAACAAACTGACAAGCAATCAACTGAACCGCTGTTTAAAAAGTGTTGATGTTGGTGAATCTGCAGTGTTGCACATGAACAGCGCTTTAAAGCTGTACACAGCTGTACACACTCACATCTCTCTGCTCCATCATCGGCCCGTAAACACAGCGCCACTCATGAAGAAAAGTGACAACTGCAAAGTGTTTCCTGTAACTGGAGGAGTTACCTAAGCAGCGAGGATTGTTATTGGAGGAGGAACTAGATTGTCACCTTTGATTGGAAGAATGCAGTGGAGGAGGAAGGGTGTCCTCGATTTACCTGATTTAATCTAAGCTCCTGAGAAATTTTCTAGTACTGTTTAAACGCCTGCGTGGCCGGTGTCACCTCTGTGCACACCTGAGGTTTGATCCGCAGCATGCAACAACCAGGGCGGCTGAGGCTGAGGCCGTGGCTGGAGGAGCAGATTCAGTCCGGGGGCTATCCAGGAGTCAGCTGGCTGGACCAGGTAAACACCTCTATCCCACCATCTCATCCACGCACACACACACACACACACACACACCTGGGCATAACAGTAACATGTCTTTGTTTTATCCCACAGTCAGCTCGAATCTTTCAGATCCCGTGGAAACATGCTGCTCGCCATGGCTGGAGCATTGACCGGGATGCTACACTCTTCAGGAGCTGGGCGATGCACACTGGTAGGAAACAAAAATGCAAAGACTCTGTTTTATCTGTTCTTTGTGTTGACTCGTTCTAAGAGTGATACCTTGTGTTAGGTTCCTACAATTTAACTTTAATGCCGGTGAGTAAAGGAAAAGGAAAACCTTCTGTTTGTGGAACGTCCTGCTGGAGGGTGGAGTAGAGTCTCTAAGCAGCATCAGTTCATGGGATCATGTGGTCCATTAATGAAATCAGCACCTTTTAGGTTCACTCGTACATGCACCTCACAGCAGTGAGGGTCTGGTTTTGAACTTGACCCTGAAGCGTTGGCACGTTCTGCACATGCTCGATGTTCCAGTTTAAACTCTCAGGCCAAAGGCCTGCAGGTTAGACTAACATACAGTATATATCATTACAGATCTATCTATCTAAAGTGCTCAGCACGAGTACACCCCCTTTGAAAGGAAACGGGTTTTTTTGTTACCTAATGAACCATTAGACGCACCTGTGGTTTTTTTGATGGTCTAAACTTTAGCTTTGTTCCTAAGTCTTTTAATGGGGTGAATTCGTTTTTGCAACAAGCACTGTATCTGTATGTGTATGTATATGTACATATATGTACCCCTCGAAAACACGTTTATAATTATTTATCTATATAGATAAATAATTATAAACGTGCTTTTGAGTGATACATATATTTTACTCACTTTGTTTTCCCAAACAAATGCGAAATCCTCCACAAATGAGTGACCTCTTCTTCATTCACGTGGTGTTCCTGTGTCCTTCAGGTTACGGTTAAAAACCGGGTCTCTAAATGCTGTGTGCAGGTGTGTAGTGTCAATGTTTTCTGATGGCATTCGGCCGTTAGTTCTGCAAATTATTTTAACCATCCTTATAAGATTTGCCTGCAAACCTGTTTCTTCCTGCCAGACCTGCTTCCAACGAAGAGCAGCCATGAATGTATTGTTCAGTCCTCGTATTTCAAGCTGCACAACATTCCTCTCAACAGCTATTTTCCAGCTAAGTGATTAAAACGGGATATCAATTTGAAAAAAACTGAATAACCTGTAAAAGTTGCGTGTTTCTTTCAAAACAAATTCCCTGTGATGACAGGTGAACGTCTAATTCACCTGGAAGCTAAATATTAAAAACCTACCAACCCAGTTATCCCAGTTGATTTGTAGTCATATGCAGAGAAGATTAAAACCCACAGGTCGCTCGTAAACGTTCTTCCTCGTCTCGTGGAATTAATGTTAGATTCACAGTTTCCTACTTCACACAACAAGCGATCTCATTGACATGTGGATTCATTTGCGTTTGAATACGAAACACACCTAATTTGAACTTATATGGAACATAACAGTAATTAAATAAACATCCAGTGTAAATTGATTTTGTGCCATTATCTCACAAGCACATTCTCCGGCTCTCACGCACACGAGTCGAACTAACCACAAACGATATCTCTGTCATGGGAAAGTGCCCAAACCTTCAACACATTATGGGAAAGTTCCGGTATAATTCCCGTAAACGTGCAGGATTATCATGTTACTGTCAAAGTACAACGGGCTGCTCTTCAGGAGCCTTATGTCAAAGTCAAAGTGAGTAACTCTATCATCGCCGTGAAAGTGTGTCAGGCCTGAAAGAGACAGCGCAAGAACTTTGATGTCATGAAGCTGCTAAAAAACTCGTGGAAATTCGTCGGGTTGTTCGGGGCTGTGGGGGGCTGCAGCGTGTGTTACATAAAGCTGCTTCTTAGCGGCCTTTATCTACTGTAAATGATCCGTAGCGGATCCTTTTAGGGTCCAGTGGCTCACAGTTACAGGCAGAGAACTGGCTGAGATCCAAATCACACTGCGGAGTTAAATATGAGAATGGACTCAACACAGCAGCTCAAGTCGCTCGGCTGCAGGGTCGATGATAGATAGATGGTCTCTGAGCTTCCTGAAGGTAGCAGCACAGTTACAGCCACATCTGATGACAAACACAGATACGACATAACGTGCTAAACTGGGATGTTCATTCTGTTCCTGCTGTGTGCGAATGCAACTCATGCACTGGTAAAGGCTGTTACCACAGCAAATCATCACAGCAACCATTGTTGAAGAACATGAATGTGCTTCCAATATATAGCTCAGTACATTTGTCCTTTTAATTCACCAGTGTGTCCACACACACACACACACACACACACACTCTCTCTCCTGGCGGGAGTTTGCTCTGTTGGGGAACCAGGCTCAGGGTGGGCGAGCGTCTGCCCCCACCGGTCAGGGTGAGTGACAGTAGAAAGAGGAAAGGAGAGCAGATGCTGACATGGTTAGGCAACACAAATGTGCGAAAGCGACAGGTCCAGGGGTGAGAAAGGGTGAGTAAGGGTGAGCACGGGTGAGTAGGAGAAAATCGACATAAGCAGCACAACAGATCTTCACTTTGTGAACTGTTTATTAAAGTCTGAGATTCAAAAGTAACCAAAGCTCATAAGAATAATTACACCAGCCTTCGTGCCTTTGCTTGTTCCCTCCAGGGCGCTATCGTCCAGGCAAGGACAAACCAGACCCAAAGACGTGGAAGGCAAACTTCCGCTGTGCCTTGAATTCTCTGCCCGACATATGCGAGCTGCGGGAACACAGCAGGAAGAGAGGCACCAATGCCTACAGGGTCTACAGGATGCTGCCCAGCGCACAAACACACAGACGCAGAAGAGGTGTCACATTTGGCACGTGCCATGTTTTTATTCCTCCAGGCTGCACATACTGACCTCTTGTGACCTTTGCTGGTCTGTGCTTCCTTCTCTCAGGTCTGAGGCTGTTCAGCAGGACCAGAGAGAGACAGGTGAGTTTGGGTGAGGATACGCACACCTGGCATCCCGCAGCAGCGGCAGCATCCACTTCGGACACACCACAGAAGGTGGAGGCCGCTGCAGAGGACACGTTTGGCAGCACTCAAACACACGGTGAGAGGTTTGTTGGCGCCCTGGGTGCTGCTGGTTGAAGGTGTTGCCGTGCTGGCCTCACATGGATGATTATAGTTTATTGTTGTTGTACAGGGGTGTGGGAGGAAAAACCAGAGGACCAGGAGCAGAGTGAGGCTGTGTTCAAGGTATCAGAGCTTCAAATCACTGACTGACTGAACTCAATAGATTCTTTATTTATTAATCAGTTCATTTTTTAACCATTGAACATTGTGGTTTATTGTGCTTTGTCTGCCACAGCTGATGGACCACTTGAGCAACACTGACCTCTGGAACCAGACCGGGGAGCAGAGAGGATGGCGACAGCACGCGCTGTGGGACCACTGGCAGTGTAAGACTCCAGTTTGTGTGTATATTAACACCGTTACGGTCTTTTCAGGGTTGATTTCTGACAGCAGTGGGACATGGTGCTGGTTCATTCATTCAAACCATTGAAGACTTTATGCGCCCGTACAAAAACAAGCAGTACAACAGTACATAGACAGAGGACATGCAAACATCAGGCGGACCCATGGATTCACTGAAGTCACTGAATGTCTAAAATAATCTTTCTGCATGTGTGCGCGTGTGTGTGGCTCATACACTGAGAGTTGTTCCTGTCTTTGCATACATGTTTCAAAGCTGTTTTTCCCGCTGCAGGTGCTGGTGACGACAACCCGTATCCTCTGCACACAGACAACTGCAGCGACCTGTTTGCTCCCAGCTACATCAAGGAGCTCTGTGATTGGTCCACACATCAGCAAACACTGATGCCACAGCTGTGAGCCGGCGATGTGTTTTTTCCACGTAGTTTCTCTACTTTACTTTGCTTGGCAGCGACTTACAAGGAGCTAGTGTTGAGTGTCTTGCTCAAGGACACACCTTCTGCATCCCAGTCTGTTGCTCAGCGCATTGAGCCACCTGCAACCGTTTCCCCTTCAGAGTTCCTCGCTAACGCAGCTGTCTGTTGTCCGCCAAGAAAGAGAAGCGAGGGAGGGAGAGCAGACAGCCAGTTTCGGGGCTCGGTGATCCTCGGTGTTGCTCAGCTTGCTGACATGAAGATCCTGTTCCAAGCCAAGCTTTGCCTCTCTCATCATCACTCTGTTGGGTTCACTGTGGTTCAGTGAACCGCTGAAATGACACCAAGCTCTCACCGCAGCTCGCAGAGCAAACAGATCTCATTTCGCTGAAGTGCAGCATCAGTTATTTCTTTGGGCTTTACTGGATTTAGTCCCTGAGTGCAGAAAAAGGCAGGACAAGTGGCTTTAAGCATTTGTCCTGTTCACATATGAAGTTAAAACTCCCACACTGTTCCACCATGTGCTACAAGCTGTCTGTTGTACTATTGTAGAGTTTGTGCAGTGTGTGATTTCTTCACATCTCTATGATTTTCTCTCTTTTCCCTTTTTGAGTCACTAAATTGTGCAGCTTGGTTTGTCTGTTAGTGCACAGCTAGTTTATTATTGTGTTTGTTTTTAATAGTTCTACATAAGCTGGTGAAGAACCTTTTTTTTCTTTTTGACGTGTTCATTCAATAACTACTGAGTGTATTTAAGAGCTTTTGTATTTCTATGTTCTTGACACAGAATTATCTTCTTAGAGCAGCTGCCAGCACAGCTCAGAAACATGGACGCTCACAGATACTTTTACCAACTGTAACCAGCCCAAAGCTCTGAACTGAACTGAAAAAGCGCCATCAACAGAGAGTGGAGGTGCTGAGCTGTAATGTGCTTTTATTGTATACGTTTTTTGTAAGTCTTTGGTATTTATTCAGTTTAAAAAGCACATAACAAGCATTGTTGTGTTTGTGTGTCAGTGTTCGCAGCACTTCCTCGTTTGAGCACATCACTGCTTAAATAAAGATGTCGGACACACCCAGTAACTGGGAAAGGAAATATGCTGATGATAATTAGTGCAAGGAAAGATCATAGTTATTGACGTGATCTCATTAAATCTAATCTTAAGGCGCTGACTCTGCAGAACTTCAGAATATGAATATTTTTTTTGTTTCATGGGGATAAAAGTATAATTTTATACAAAATAAAACCAGCTGAACTTTAGTTGTCACAGTTGGTTTCACAGCAGTTATTTGTGCTCGTGCTCAACTTCATAGCCGAGGTTTGAGTCATGAGGAAATGCACGTGCAATTAATGAGCATAAGTACAAAAGTAATTATGGTTACTTTGAATCATGCGCGGCATTCAAACGGCACACCTTGATCTGTCCACACCAAGAATACGAGTAGGCAGCAAACCAAAAGTACAATGTCCAGGTATTTTAAGTACCTCCATCACTCTACTAAACGTCAGAGGCACAGTCAGATATCGTTTTGCTTCACACATTATTAATAGTTTTTCACAGGCTACTCTTCTGTTTCATGTTTCTTAAAAACACAGAAGTTAAAGTTTAACTCACTGTTACAGATTAAACCGGTGGTTCACAAGCAGCCGCTCAGCTCCAGTCTGCTTCTGCTGGAGGTTTCTCCCATTAAAGGCAGTTTTTCCTCTCTGCCAAGTTCTTGTTCAACGGGGATATTTGCTGCGTTTTCTCTAAAAGCCGTGACCTCACTATGTAAAGTTCAGCGATGTTATTTTGGAGAACTCAACTGACCAAAACAAGTCAAGATATTTTATATATTAACATATCTTCTCATCCTCCTCCCAGATTTACCCTGGGGTGGGATCTGATCCCTACGTTGCATTCAATTGCACTGAACGCAGGACTTAATGCATTTTTCACGTTTATTTCATTTGCGCTTTAATGAAGCTGTAAGTTTTACTTTTGTGTTTTATTGTTGTGCTTTGGGTCCTTCTCATCTCGTAGATCTGAGTTTTTGGCTTGAAGTGAAAAACAGAACACACAGTCGGTCAAACATCCACAAATAACATTTATTTTGCATTGTTTGTTCTGCAGGAAAATAAGACAAGTGACTTTCCCTTGAAGAGGGAACACTGCTCCACTTCTACCCTCCGCTGCGATGTACAGAAAAGTGACCCTGAATACATAGAAACCATGGATCCATTACTTTTATGTTACTGACAGTACCAATCAGAAAATAGGTCCTGTGACTGGATTCCCAAGAGGAAACTAAATTTTAAGTCACATTCAACCAGTCCCCTAGCACAACCTGCTGGTCTTAGAATATACTACAATCCACTTCTACAGCAATTTGCCCCGAGGTGAAAAAAAACAAAGTCGACTACAAACATGTATATATATATATATATATGGGTTATTTTTTTAACACATAGGAATTACTACAGAAACATTTAAACAGCTACGTTGGATCTGTCACAATGTTTGAATCACATTTAAAAAAAATCAATGTTGGGAAATCAGCACTTCCAAAACGTGTCTGAAACTTGTAGGATTCCTCGACCGAATGTTCCATGTTGCCCGGTACCAACTTAGAAAATGTCATTCTTTTATCATAGATAGGAGGACAACACTCATTTAACACCAATCTACACAGACCGCTGCTCAATTTAACGTCAATACAACAACATCCCGTTTTTCGTAGGATTCACAAGGAGGACAATCACATGCATTCAAACATCCAGGCCTGCTGGTGTGCTCAACACATCTGACCTTTCTGATTAATACTTTCAATGGAGCCTAGTTCAGAAATATATCACAAGTACCACAACTGTAGAAGCCAGCGAATAAAATGGACCACGTTAACTACAGCCTGATGGCGAACAATCGATGCGAAACATTCCGTGAAACCAGCCAACGGTGGCTGCATTTCTTTTTCATTAACATGTCTGTGCGCTGTAGTGCAGACAGACAGAAGGTCAGAGCAGGGGTTTAATACTAGAATTCTACTGGTCGTCATATATGTCTTTGCCAAAAATAATCTTTACATTACACTGAAGCAACAGTCGCACAAACGCAGTACAAAAATAAAAACAAAAGGGACAGATCGGGTTGCACGCCACTTCGTAGAAGGTGTCCGCTTTAAGAGAACTTTGAATCAAGTTTAATAACATGAGAAACTCTCTGCCAAACAAAGTCATGACAAGACACCGTATGTATCACAAATGAAGAACATACATGAGGTAAACTAACTTTATCAAACCTAAACCCTTATTTGTGTGTTTGCCGTAATCACTTAGCTACTTTCAAGTTAATTTCTTAATCTACACAAGAAGTAAAGGCATAAAAAATGTGAGTCTTCCTGAAACCACTGAGCTCGGTACAATCTACGCTAGTGAAACAAATGAAGAGCGTGACTTCAAAAAGGCAGATTATAAAGGTCATAGTTTATTAAAACTCTATATGATTCAACCTAAGTATAAAAAAAAACAACAGTTGAAATCAATGCAAAAATCCTAAGCAGGTGTGAATGTACAATGTATGGTCCAGTGTACTCTACGCATTTCAAGTTTATTACAAAACAGCTCTTCAACCCTGAAAGCAACTCAGAGAATCATAAGTATTTCTCAGAATAAAACAATGAACATTTTGCCCTGCTACCTGCTACCTGTCCTCTGATAAACCTCTGAATCTTCCAAATCTCCAGTGTGGCCCAGCCACCGTCAGGTCCGTTTGCGAATCAGATAATAAATACAGGCATCCAAATGGGCGACAACAGAAAATATCTTTGTAAATATTTTCCTCATGCATACACACAAGCATACGTCTGACTGAGGTTAATGAGCTTTCTAAACCCTCTTATCTACTCTTACCAGCAAACCTTTACAGTGCAACAGTATGGCAGCAAATGGATAGCAGTGCTTTCATTAAAAAAAAGAAATGGAAAATAAAAATATGTACACAACATTATGGAAAAGCAGTAGTTTCATCTTTTGGTCCTGTGCCCGGTACAGACACGACTGCTTTCTGAAAACGCTTCCTCATATCAACAACAGTAGTTTTCGTAAGACTGAAGGGCTGTGGGGGGGAGAAAAAGTGGAACAAACATTAGGATCTTAAAAACTATGCCCCCCAAACCTGGAAATGCGATGACCACATCTCAGCTGGACTCGCTAATATATTGGCAAACATTATTGTGTGTGTGTGTGTGTGTGACACTGTGTGGCAGCAGCCGATCGATCAGAGCGATCTGAAACGTGTCTCTACGTAAGGTGCAACAGTAGCGGGGAACCAGTCGCGAGGGCAGAAAAAGGCCAAACAAAAAACCCAATCTTCCCATGAAAATAGTACCATTTACACTATAAATCACTCGTTTTAGTGATAAAAAAAAGACGCTGTTATCGTTCCAGGAAAGCTGGTCAGGAAGAAAGTAGACGCTCATTCCCCCAGGGACCGAAGAATTCCCCTAATAACACATGACTAAATACGGTAAGGTACAAATAGGAGCTGTGTGGCATTTTACCAGCCTCCTTTCAAAAGCACACAGGAGAAGCTGGCTGTGGTGTGCGAGCGTGTTTTTGCATCATTTGTTATGATAGAGCATGGGTGGAGTTGAGTTGTCAACTGGAAAGTCTTCAAGTTTCAGTGTTTGTTTTAACTTCTTACATATACAGTGATGAAGCTAAAAGCCCGAGACTTGATTTCACAAAAGCCGATTTATATTTCTGGTAATGATTTACTGTCCAGAAACTTGTACAACCTGCACAACAGCGTGGGAAACAGAGCAACTACAAACTTTAGTTACGAAATGACGCTGGTTGTTTACCAAAAACACGCACTGCTCCGTTAAGAGCATTTTTGTTTGACATCTCCTCTCTGGGTTATGGAATTTTCTCCTCAAACAGAGAAGCTGCCTGTTGCTGGTCACATACACACATTTGCATGTCTGAGCTTAGCTTGTGAGGTAGTGAAATCTCTGTGGCTGAAAATCGTCTCCACAACAAGGCACGGAACAACATTTCTCACCTAGTTACAACTGAGAACCTTCCGACCCTCCGTGAGCATAGCCCCCTTTAGATTTCATCTGGGCCTGAACGAGGTCCACCTGCGAACATCAAGGTGTAATTGTTAATTAACTGACAGTAAATCACAGCTGCTACACTTTAGCCAGTCAAGAAAAATAAGAGGACCAAAGCGTACCGATGCCAAACCTAGACCCATGTCCCCTGAGCCTACATGTGTGGTGTGAACAAAGTTTGTTGGCTCCCCGATCATGGAGCGATCGATCCGCCGCCGCCGCTTCTGAAATGAAGCACCACAAACAAACCTTTTCAGACCACCCGTGTTATCACACTAAACATATTTAATGTGATCAAACTAATCATTAAGTGTGGAGACGAGGAGGAGGAAGTAGACCCTACTCATCCATATCCTGTTTACATAAGAAGAGACTTCAACATCAACATTCATTATTTCTTCTAAACTGTGAAAGCATCTTGTTGAACAGGTGGAATGGCCATGTCAAACACCTGGAGACCCTGCCACGTTCTTATCTAGCCCAAAGAACGGCAATGCACCTAAAGAAAATGTCTAATATGTACTAAAGGTTGATGTGTTTACGGTTTTATTAAAATGGAAGAAATTGGGGGGCGCTCTGTCGATTAACACACACTTTATTTCAAACAAGAGAGCTGCATTCAAAATGAAGTAACCCACTTTGTCTCCCAAGTTTGCTCTGTACTCACAGGCTGCGGCTGCTCTGCAATGCAGCAGCTGAAACAAACCCAGAACTCAGTCATTCTGAGGATGACGAAGAAGCCACAGCAGTTTCCTCTGTCTGCTCAGACGTCTCTGTGCGTCCGTCTTCCTGTTCGCTGTTAGCAGAGCCACAAACACACCCCGGAAACTGATGACAGACACACAACTTTGTTTTCCCTGGGGTGGACCGTTGGCACAAGAGCTGATCTTCCAACACAAGGCAGCAGACTTGAAAAAGAAAATATATATACGTGCATTGTTATTAAGACTTTTCTGATTTTCTTAACTCAGTCATGACACTCACAGAATGTCCAAACTAAGAAATAAGAAAAGTGATTTTATGTTTCTGTATTATCTTCACTCAGTTGAAATGTGAAATTAGCCCATTTTAAGGTTGAACTACTAGTAACAACCCACCGCCACACACTCTTACAGTGTGACTGTGTATGCACTTCTGGTGTTAGTTTGACTTCCTCATTAAACAAGACATGTGTTACATAGATATGGCGCATATTAATGTGTTCTCCAAAGGTGAAATCCCAAAAAAGGGAAACTGGGCCAGTGCGCTGTGTTTAAACACGGGACCTAAGCAGCCACCTACCCATCAGACAGGGTATCCAAGTGACAACGGTGTTTCGCTTTTCATTATGTGGGTCACCTCATGTGGTAAACAACAGTTATTCGAGTGTAACGTCAGTCTGCGTTTCCCTTTTCAGCAAGCTGGTATTAGTTATGGAGCATTAATAAGGTGGCCATTTTAATTAACATCTCCTGGGAGCTGAAATAACCTTGAGTCTTGTTTTACTTATAGAAAATTGAAAAAACCTCTGAGAAAATTACTGAAAAGGGGCCTTTGCTGTTAGGGCTTACTATTACAGTATATATTTGCTATTTATGGGGATAACAAAAAACGATGACCAGCATCTCCTCACTGAATCCAGAAGCACAGACTGGCGTGTAACAGTAAAGCTGGTTCACATCCTTCTGAGCCCTGTTTTTAAATAAATAAAGTAAGGCCTGCATTCAGAAACCTGAGTGAGTGTTGTTGAGTTACTGTTTACGCACCTAATTATTGCAGAGTTGTATAAAGATTTCCAGTGAGATATACAGTTAGCTGAAAATGAGGAAGTATTACTATGGATTGACCACGTGTCAGTAAATAAAGTGGTTAAAATTAGCTCCGCCCTTAATCAGCTGCTGTTTTTGTTTCAGGCGAAGTCTGTGCTGTAACAGGGAATTTCCTGTCTGTCAAACACATCTGGACTTTAAGTGGAAACGGCATTAAGATAAACAGTGCCTAAAATTCATTGTCCTCTTACTGCAGTATTTGTACTTTAAGTACTTACTAGGGGAGCACCTTAGACAACGCAGCATTACGCAGTACTGAGTCCGTGTATTTGTGCCCTCGGACTGTGTATAACATTACACCGTAGCAGGCATTTCCAGACATTATTTGCTGTCAGACAGGAATCGGTAGTAGGATAGAATGACCTGCTAAACGCGAGCAGCTCACTGACAGCGAACATTTCCTATTTCACCCCCGTCAGCTGCGTCCTGAATACAGGTGAAACATATTATCACCTAACGTGAGCAGAGGAGGCCAATGTGGATCTAAACGACTGTTGAAGTGTAGAAAAGATTAGTTCTCGTGCCTCTGGTGTCGGATTAGACGAAGGTACCGAAGGTAATCGGTATTTACAAACAAATCAACCTTATGTAACGCTAAGTTCGCGCCGCTGTATGAAGCCACAGCGGCTTCATAAAACACCGCTGGCCTCAATTCAGCTGAGCGACTAATGGCACCCAGCGGTTTTGACCTGGTTTTACTTGAATAGCGCTCACAGAGCGAGCTCGTTGCCTGCAGCAAACCAACGCTGGTTAGCACTATCGGTTGCTAACACAGTTAGCTCACAGCTCCACTGACAGCTAGCTTAGCTAAACAGGGTAACGGTGCCTGTTTCGACAGTATGACTTAAATGTCCGACGCAAACGTAATGAAAACAAATGTTTATTCAAGTAACTGCTTACCAACTACTCGGTAAACGTAGTCCTCTAAGGTATAATCATTTAAGATGAAGAACTTACCAGATCTCGGCTGGTTTCCCGGAGTAAAAAGGAAAGCTCGACCGACAGCTAAAAATGCAAAAAACCAGGAACTGGATTCGCCGATTACGTCATTGGACTTCCGTTAAAGCATGTGACGACTTCCGTGTTGATCCACGTTTTCACGTTTCTTACACATGTTATATTAGCGGAAAAAAATAGATTCTAAATACCCACGATGCGGCCATTAACTGACGAAGAAACGAAAACAATGTTTGAGAAGCTTTCGAAATAGTAAGTAGTCGAAAAGGACATTTTGCTTGTCCGTTTATAGATTATAAATATAGCAGAATGTGTAGCATGCTGGTTAGCATCTGATAACCCATGCCTTTTTCTTGTCCCACAACAGCATCGGTGAAAACATCAAACTTCTTGTTGATCGACCTGACGGTAGCTATTGTTTCAGGCTACACAATGACCGCGTGTACTACATGAGGTAATTATTGGTATATAAACCAAGTACCGATATACCTTTGCTAGATTTGCACATTTAAGACACCGAATGACAACGTTAGTTATGACAGACCAGTTCCTAAACGGAAAAACAAGGGCGTGTGAGGAGAATTTGGTAATGGAACTGGAATTTCAGCTGCTACGGTATGCAGAGCATGTCAATGCAGGGAGATAAAGGAAATTGGTTGAGGTTGTTGAGTTGACACACACAAGGTTGAGCTTTCATCCAATTGCTTGCATGTTGTAGTGGTCCTGTGCAAGTGTATGGTTTCTTCTCCCGTACAGGTTTATTAGATTGCTCAAACAACTTTATTCAATTCAAATATGATCTTAACTACTAACATGTGGCCCTAAATACAATTTCTCCTCCTGTAGCTGGTCTCAAAATAAAATGCAAGGAATGCTCTACACCACCTCACCCCAAAGCCATGATCATTTGTTTACAAGGATGATACATAGAAAGCGAGCAAGTTCATAATTGGTTGCCATTTAACAAGTTGTACATCCAATAATGTATCATCGTTTATACCTACAGTGAAAAAATTCTTAAACTGGCCACAAACATTTCCCGGGACAAGCTTGTGTCGGTGGGAACCTGTTTTGGAAAGTTCACAAAAACCAAGAAGTTTCGACTGCACATCACCGCCTTGGATTTCCTGGCACCGTATGCAAAGGTACCTATGGTTGTATCTCATTTCTCCTATTTGTATCTTGGTTTTCATCGTTTGCATTGGAGGGTTAGAAAACAAGCAGGGCTGCCGCTCTGTAGGACCAGGCTGCCCGCTCTAGTCTGTCATGGCAAAAAAGCAAAGCAATAGCTTAGAAATGACCTTGTTTTATTAATATGTGAATTAAGTCATGACCTAAAGAAAGGAAGCAGGAAGGATAGCACCATGCTGTGGAAGTGATCCTCAGCGGCCTGAACCATGAGGTGGCGCCTAACAGCGTTAGAATACTTTTAGCTTACAGCCAAAGATTTTTTGGAAAATGTATTTGTCAATAAATCAAATTGTTAGAACTGTTCACCTCTGTCATTCATAACTATGTTGGAGATACTTGCATGTATGAATAACCTAAATCCGCCATGTCTTCAGTTCAAGGTTTGGGTTAAACCTGGAGCAGAGCAGTCCTTCCTGTATGGAAACCACGTCCTAAAGTCTGGTCTTGGGAGAATCACTGAAAACACTATGCAGTACCAGGGAGTTGTGGTCTATTCTATGTCTGATGTGCCTCTGGTAAGTTACCGTGTTGTGGCCTTTTTAAAACACAGGACATAACTTCGTTCTTATTCACTGAACCCATTGTGTGTCTCGTCTCAGGGTTTTGGAGTTGCAGCCAAGTCAACGCAGGAGTGTCGACGAGTAGACCCCATGTCCATTGTTGTGTTCCACCAGGCCGACGTGGGAGAGTTCATTAGGAATGAAGACACATTAACATAAGATGCTTCAACTGCTGGACTGTCAAACTTTCTTCAGCACCGTTTCAACAGCGAAATGCTTGGTTCAGAGGCACCTCAGTAGACGATGCAGCATCATCATCTCTAATGCAGTCAGGGGCCTCAAACAGACTCCTGTATTGATTCATATTTGGATCCTGTTTATCAGTCATCTACAAGTTCCCAGAGTTTTGATTCCACTTCACTGGAGCTGGAGTTAAATGTCAATGTTTGTTTTATTAATTACACCTTTCAAGTAAATCTGTGTCTTTGTATTTATTTCAATATTAATAATATGTGGCTGCAGTGAAAATATAACAGTTCTTATAACCATCAACATTTTTAAAACTCAAATCCAAATTTAATATTTTAAGAACAAGATCATGAACATGAACATGATTAAACAACTGTTCAGAGCTAAAATCTGTGTGAACAGAACAAGTAAGTAAAATATCGCACTTCTCGTCTCAGACCATTTTTAAATTCTTCATTGTCCTCCATCTGTCCTTAAGGTTGACATTTGTTCGATCCTTGAACTTGTAATATGCCTTTATCTTACTCCAGTTGCCTTCTCCAAAAACCTTGACTCCTTCTTTCAACTTCTCTGTCTCAGAATTGGTCCATTTCTGCTACAGAACAAGTCATACAGTCATTTGCTACCATGACAGTGGAGTCAAAAAAAGACAAGTTTGCTCGTGAATTAATGCTGCTGCGTTAAACATGCAATGGCTGCAAAACTGTAACTTTTCATGCATAAAAGGCCTAAAAAGCATAGATGTTTAAATGTCTTTCCAGCACAAAATGAACTAAAACTCATTAGTAATTTAATTTATACCTAGATTTATAGATAGTCTTGAGATGCTTACCCTCCTTCTGTGGCCTGAATTTGACAAAGTGCTCTCGTTCAAAGCTTTGGGAAAAAGAAAAGCACATTTTCACAAATAAATTCAGAAAAGATTAATTAAAAACTAATTTGATGAAATATTACCTTTCACGTTGACTACTGACTCTTCGTCGCTCCATATTTCCTTCGATTCCTTGGCCTCTTGAAAAAGCTTTCGCCTGTGAACAAGAGTGAAATTTCTTTTTATTGTTGAATGAATGTAGTAAATAATTGTAGTTAGAAGTTTAAACTTCAATTAGAAACCCTTAAAAGAGAAAATCTAATATCTCTGCTTTCCATCTGGTATATAACTCTGAGGCACAGAAGTCTTTCATAGCAATTCTAACATCAAGATGGCGTCAGGTGATTTATGTTATGCTGGGATTAATTCACAACAGGTGATCAAATCCATTGTTAGCTACAGATGCTGGAGTAATCTTCACCAACCATTTCGAACGTGGGGCATTTTTTTGCGGAGTGGAGACCTTGTGAGGTGTGGAGCTTGTTTGAGGGACAGCGTCAAGGTGGAGCTGACTGGGTGAGGTGTCCAGTGCCGAGTCTGGGATAGAGACCTTATCTGTACTACCCGGGTTTCTGCATAAATACAAAGGAAAACAATAGTGTCATGTTTAAGTCCTAGGTCACTAACAAAGTGGCATCATAATGACTGTAACTGGATGTAGACTTGCTTGCTGGGTTTATTGCTGGCCCTTCTTTTATGTCGTTGCTGCACTGGGGTTTTGATGGTGAAGCAGGACGTCCGTGGACCTCTACTCTCTGACAAAGACCTTTTTGACCTGGTAAAGCTCCTGCATGAAGACAGTGAATCAAACATTAACTGCAAAAGAAAAAAATGGTTTTACAGAAAATTTTCTGTCAAAATAAATGCTTGTGTTTAATGTCACTTAATGTCAACTTGTAAAAAAAGAGTTGCCCACAAAAGAAAATCAGTTTATGTACATAGTAGTTCAGCTGCAGAAAACATTTTGAATTATGTTTTTAGTCCAGTACAACATAACCCAATCAGACTGTTGGCTCTTTACTTAAATTATCCTTTCTGTCGGAATCTCAAGATGCAACTGATCTGCCTGATCAGTGTCTTGAAACCAGTCATTTCTGGTAAATCTACTGTGGGGGCACTGCAGAGACTGAACTAATATGACCTTTCAAGTTCCTGTGCCAGAGAGACTTGAAACTTCCTGTTAGTTCCTTAGTTAATTCCTGTGGTTCAATTGTTCCTGTAATCAGTCAGTCATTCAGTCTGATTGACTTTCAAACTGGTCTAGGAGCAGGAAACTGTTTTTTAAGGTTGAAAAAAGGCACGGCCCTGTGTGAGGCGATACTGTATAATCTGAACGTGCCTGTTGAGTGAACTGCTGGACTGCTCGACTTTTTCCACACAAATTTCCCCATTGGCCACAGACACAGAGGGTCCCTCCTCACTGTCTTCAGACAGATCTGCACAGCTAGTTGAGGCTCTGCATGATAAACAAAAAGAAAATTTAGTGCAGTAAAGGGGCACCTGCAAGGCATTCATAATTAAATCTACTGGAATTGCAAAATATTTTGACCACAGAGAAATAATTTGGGTCATGAGAACATGCCTTAAAATGTTCTGTAATTAATGTTGGACTGTAGCTTTAGGCAAATTATAAAAATTATTTTGTATTATTTATTTGCAATAGTAGTCGGAGACAGATGTATTCTAGTACCACAAAAACTATTTTTGTAGAGGTTTTACTTTTTACCTAGTGCAAGTTCTCTTCTCTCGTCCTGAAAGCTTCCGTACAGGTGGGGAAACGTCATGCTCTGTTACTGGGCACCGCAGGTCGTTTTTCTTGGATGGAGTTGGCGTTTTTGGTGACTCCTCAGCTTGTAGTTCAGTCTGCAGTTCCTGAGAAGCTATTGTGCACTGTGAGCTCAACTGGCTGTCTGGCTGGATCACCAGTTGTGCCACTGAAGGCGTCTTTACGAGTATATCTGCCTGTGTTAGAACAACAGCATCCGTTTGTGGTGGTTGGTCTGCTGGGGAAGCCTCCATTGGGCTTCCTGACTGTCTCTGAAATAGTCCTTCTTCCCTGACACATTTCCAATTGGTGCCCTTTTCAGGAGTATGTGAGTTGCAAGTGCAACCATCCTCTTCTCTTGCCTGCCCCTCACTTTCCAGTTCTTCCTCCAGCTGACGAAAGGATTTCTCATCCGAGACTGTGGCTAAAGATTGGTAGCTGGTCTTTAATCTGGTTATTGAAATATTGTCATGTTTCCTTGAAGACATGATACAGACAGTAAGAAGCCTCCCCAGTCAACATACCAGATGATAAACATACAAAAGAATCTCATACTCAACTGTATCAGAAAAAGTGTGTAACCTTTTGGCATTTTTTAATGATGAGATATTGATGAGCCCAGTTGAGGGGAGGAAACCTACCGCGGTGCGTGCTGGGCAGAAAGGGGTGAGACAGATTCATCTCTGTCAGCAGCTGCCATGTTATCTTGATATTCAGATCTTTTATCAATGGCCTGTTTCGCAACCTGGTACACACATAAAGAAACACAAAAACTGATAAACACGTGTACTTGACCAACATTTAAACTATTTTATGTCCATTAATTGATTGAGACATGGTGTTTTATTGAACTCATATGAAAGTTACCTTGTGAAGAAAGGGGGCATCAAATGTGCAGAGCTTCCTGCAAAAGTCCCACATCTCTCCCTTGAACTGGTGGTAATCCATTTCCTGAATGATTTTGTGTGTGGTGTTCTTCTGCATGACAAGACCCATGAACATAGCTTTCTACAGAGAAAACAGACAGTTAAGGTCAGTGACATGAGACAAAGATATACATACAGATAACAGCTATAGCGTTACCTAAAAGATTATTGAAAATGGTTTAATGTCACAGGCAAATGAAGTAAATTAAGTCTAAGAAAACAAGACATGTAAGCTATAAATGGCAATTAAATCAGTTAACCCTAACCATACCAACTGAAGCACAGTCACTCCATAAAGTACACAAAATAATTATGTCAATGATATTAGGAACATGGCGTTTTGGTTAGGAACCTCACCTTGTCAAACATTGTTCTGGAAAAGTGTTTGTTCAGCACCTCTCTTGCTTTGTCAAATTCGCTGTTCTTAATCAAAATCACCACCATCTAAGGACACACACAAAACAGAAAAATTAAATAGGTTCAGTTGTATGAATCAGAAGGTAATCAAGGTACCATAACTGCTGTAGTAGAAGTACCGTATATATACATAAAAATAATAAGATAAACCTTTGAAAAAAGCTTACCATCTCTTTAACTGAGGTGCATACTTTCTCAAAACATGAATCCTTATGTGGACTACTGCATTCCCGCAAGTCTTCCAGTAACATTAAGGCTGATTCCAGCGGAGTTGTGGGCTGGTCACATTCAAATAACGATTCTGCAGTTAAAGATGGCAAATGGCTTATCATAATATTTTGTGCAAAAAATGTATGCATGAACTAAATCAGAAACAATCAGATTTATTGCAAAAATGAGATGTGCAGTGATGAAAGCATTCTTTTTAATCTAACCAAGGTTTCCACCCTCATTTATCCGGGAGAGAAATTCCATAATACGAAGCTTTGTTTCTGTGACATTAGTCCTCTCCACAGGAAGCTCAATGACCTCTGGAACAAGACACATAACAGACAAAAAGTAATTCATACAGCTCATAGCCAGTTCTACACAATGCAGCCTTTATTATTTTTATTATCGCTACATATTTATTATTATTTATTTATTTATTTATTAGTGCATGGACAGCTGGTGAGATGCTGTGACATCTTAGCTCAGGATGGGGCAGTCTGGGCACCTCTCACACCTCATATTTCTGAACATCAAATAGATATAGAATAGAATATTCTATAAGTTTACACAAAGTAGTAATAATAATATTGTTATTAAGCACAGCAATAAGTTAAAAAAACTTGATTTCATTGTTGTACTCCACCTATGACTGGTCACTGGTCAGCATTTGAGTCACTTGTAAATTATTATTAATAAAGTCAATTCTAGTAATATTTTTTTATACACTGCTTTCAGTCGAAAACTTACATCGCTGCACTCATGTTTGCATAAATATTGTGTTAGTTTTATGTTGAATATGAGTGTCTAAAACTCTAACCTGCTCAGTTTCTAGCTTCAATCATAACTCAATCAAACAGTAAATACATGCTGTATATATTTATGTAACATTACTACGTTTAATCTCTCGAGACATTATTTATAAAAAAAACAACGATACATCCTTGCAGTTGTTTGCAATTATGTGCCATTTGGATTTATTAATAAAATGCAGAACACAACATAATTATATAATGAACAGCATATCATTTATTTGCCTTAACGTGTCAATGTGACTATAGGTAAGTTTCTTAAAGGTTTTACAGACGAATTATGAAATAAACTATTTAAAACTAGCTAATAGTAAGAGAGTAACATACATAACAAAACATTCGGCAAGTTAACGCCAAGGCTGAACCGAAACATAGCGCAGACGTCAACGTTAGCTAAACAAAGTGAGCGTTAGCGGGCAACAAGCGAGTTACTTACTCTGAAGTATGTCTCTAGCGCTGCAGAAGTCCTCGTATTGTTCCCTTTCAAACGACTCTAGTGCCTGACACACATAGTGATCCACTATCCAGCGATTAATGATAGAGTCTGTTTCATTTTCGTTGGTTATGGCTCTTTTAGCCGCCATATTAACAACATGTCCACGGAAACAGGAGGGAGGTGACGTTTTCTCGCTAAACGTTAAAAGGGAAGAACGACCGCGAAAGAAGAAGGGTTCTTACTTCTCTCAGTGTAGGCTTTCAGGCAACATTTAAAGACGCCTTGGTTAGCGTATAGTGTAGAATCCAATCAAAAGCGTAGAACCTAGAAATAACGCATCACGTTGACATCAGAATTGAATAAGCATAAGCATGCTTATGATTTAGTAATCCAGGTGAGATGCCTGGATTTGGAAAGAGTTTTGCCTGAGAGACAAACTGTAGGGAATAACATATTTTATTTTCTTCCTCGCTGAATTAATTAGTTGACAGCTCTCACGGCAGAGGAAAACAGTATACTGCCCCCTAATGGACTGAGTTGGAGCTCCACGGAATCCAAAACAAAAAATACATAACGAATTTCAATAAGGCATTTGTAACACTGATTTATTTGCAGAGCGGCGTCGATATCCAGTGTGTTGTTGAAACATAAATCACCAAGAAGTAAGGGCTCGTCCGGGATTTGAACCCGGGACCTCTCGCACCCTAAGCGAGAATCATACCCCTAGACCAACGAGCCACGAAGTTAGGATAAAAAGGGTTGTAACTGGGTCGCATGAAGTACGAACCTTAAGAAACCTGATATGGACTATAACGTTAACATTCGCATTCCTGATGTGTCCGTCTCCATGTCCATGTCCACATTCCCGACACGACTGAGCCACCACTCATGTGAGGGGAGATCTAAACAGGATTCACCCCACAATAGCTGCAGATGCTGAAAGCCTGTGCTTCCCTGCTCTGTGGTGTTCTCCTGAACATTTTAACTCTCAAAGGAAGGGGGGGGCAGGACAGGACAGCCGACTATCCACTGGGCGACCCCAATGACCCTGTGGGACTCTCTCCTCCGCGCTACTGTGCAGCTGGAGAACCGCGCACAGTCCGCGGGCAGTGGACCAGGATGCTCCCTACTGTGCAGCGGTAGAAGGACGCCAACAGTTTGTCAGGAATGTTGTTCTTCCTGAGAACCTCCTGGAAGTATAGTCTCTTCGGGGCGTTCTTTACTACCTCTGCAGTGTGTGTTCCCCAGGTCAGGTCAGGTCTGATCTATATCTATATCTATATCTATATCTATATTAGCGGGTGTATATGAGCCAGGCTTAAATAACAGAAACACCTGCCTGCATTAAGCAGGTGCATAGACGGCATTGTTGTTGTTTTTTTACAGTTCTGCTGCATCGTGTTTTATTATTGTTTGTTATTGTGTATCGTTCAAACTGAGCTGAAGTTCTATTTTAAGTCGTGCAACTTCAGAGCTGTCGTGATGACGTAGCTACCGTTTGCAGCCAGCTGCGTGCTTCGCGAAACAAACATGACGATGTTGTAACGTTGCTCTACGCTGTTGTTAGAGCAGCAGCATTAGCCACCTCTACTGAATACCAAAGGAGACACTGGATATTATCTTTTTTCTTTGAATTAAACTCGTGACAAACCGTAAGTGGCGGCTCAATGCGAGCTTAATGTCTGGTGTTGGCTAACATTGGCTAGCCGCGTAGCTAAAATCAGCTAGCAAAGAAAGCTAGCTAGTATTAGGTAACGTTAGCCAGGTAGCTAACGTATGGGCGTGAACTCTGTGATCTACCAGGCTATTAATGTGAATCGACTTATTAACTTTGTGTGGTTGCATGAATCTGCTACACGTTAGAACAGACAGTCCAGTGTGGGACTGACAGGAATTTGCTCCTTTGCCCACTATGTTGAGCAAACAGCTAGCTTTGCTTGAGAACACTGTTACGTTATGCTCGCTAACATATCCTGCCAGTTTAGTCTTTTAACTTCTGGTAAATTAGCAGGACATCCCAGCTTCAACCCCAGATACATAAGCACCCACTACATTTAAATGATAATTGAATAGTAATTTGTAGGCACATCAACGACTTTAGCAAACTCCCCTCTGCCTCACAGGTTGTGTGACGTATTTGGTCGGGACACACATCATCTTAACAAGCCGAGAGGTGGACCGTAAACCTTGCAATGCCTCTGCTGTTTTTGGAGAGGTTTCCGTGGCCCAGCCTGCAGACATACACCGCACTGAGTGTTGCTTTGCTGGCTGGCAGCATCTTCAGTGCCTACACCACTGTGACTGATCCAGGCGTTGGGGCCTTGGACACAGATGAAACACCGGCTCCCACCGAGATGGATATCGGACATATAAACAATGATATTAGTAATACAGAACTGGCAACCACAGTCCTGTGGTATCTTGTCACTGACAGTCTCTTCGTTTGGGTGAGTGCTGCACAATTTTAAGTGACCGAATCTTTGGCTGTTTTTATAACAAACTAATTTTCATTTTATTCTCTCTATTCCTCAAGGTGTTAGTTAACACATTTTGCTGCTCTTTGATGTTAATTGCTAAAATGATTCAGTACGTGGTCTTCGGCCCACTTAGAGTCAGCGAGAAGCAGGTGAGTTGGTGTATTTACCAGAGCTACAATGATGAATGAAGATGTTTCCATCCTGTGCTCATTTCTGATTGTAGACGTATCTGTTAACATCATCTAATGCCCCCTGTGTTTATTCCACAGCACCTGAAAGATAAGTTCTGGAACTTCATTTTCTACAAGTTCATTTTCATCTTTGGCGTATTGAACGTCCAGACAGTGGATGAGGTGGTCATGTGGTGTTTGTGGTTCTCTGCCCTGGTCTTTCTCCATCTCATGGTGCAGCTTTGCAAAGACAGATTTGAATATGTAAGTGTTCAAGCTTTAGTATAATCGTAATAGTATCGTAATAATCATCATAAATATGGTCTTTTCATTCATTAATTAGTCTGAATCCTGTCATTACTGTATGTTAAATCAATAGCTCCTCCAAACAAATAGCTTACGTAGCAAACCTAGCAAAACATGAACCCAGAATTTCTTGTGGGGTGTGTGTGATATTATTAAAAGGGGTATTAAAATAAATTTTTTTATACATATGCAATTTAACAATGTAAACACTTTAACTTTTTAAAAGCCTTCTGAAATATGTAGGTCAAAGGAGAAAGTAGCAAAAAGCCTGGCATTTGATGGCACCTGAATAATGCACCTAGAAACACTTTTTTTATAGGTGTGTTGAGTGTTCAACAAAAAGCTGAGCCGATGGTCTGTACTACTTTCATCTCTGGCTCTATTAATAGTTGGCATGTTAGACTGCTACGTCGACATCTCTCCATATCGGATTGTACTCTGCATGTTTTGGAAATCAAAATATCATATTTAATCGCCACCTTGTAAGCAATGACCTTTAAAGTGGACATTAAGTTCATGTTGCATCACAGTTGCTTGTGATGTAATGCACAAATACGGTGTGCCAGAAGGTCATTTCTGCCTTTAGTTATGTTGCTTTGGCTTTAAATGTTTTTCTGCATTGTAAAAAACATTCGTTTTTACTTTGTTACCATGCAGTTTTGAATGTAGAATGATGGAAAAGGTATTCAAAATTAAGTCTATAATATAATATTTGCAAAAAGAGACACAATCTGAAAACTTTTGAGGCAACTGTCAGTGTGTTTATATTTAGTCAAGTAACCTGGTTACAGTCGACTTTCCCAGGTAATCTTTCTTAACTGCTGTATTGTTTTCACTGTCTGTGTGTCTCTCACACAGAGGTGTCAGTCACCTCATAAGAAAGGCTTCCAAGAAGCTGTTTTCTGTCTCTATACACCTGAAATCTGTGAACCGTGCTTCGAAATAAGACCCAATATGTCCAAGCTATAGGACATATTGGGTAATGTGCTGCATGTATGTGGTAAACAGGTTTCTTTAATAAATGTAAAATAGTTCCTGAGAAAGGTTTCTCTGATAAACCTAGTTATTTGAGTGCATGTGACTCAGTCCTTGTCCCTCTTTGCCCCTTTGTGTGTGTAAATGTCTGCCTGTCTTTGTTTTATTCTCTCAGCTTTGAATACAGATCTATTTATGTGGGTTCTTTTTTGTTTTTGTCAGTTCTGTTAGCCCAGCTGTTTGTTCTTCCTGTTTTTCCTGTTTGTGAGAGTTCTAGCTTTATGGTGAGGCTCACACAGATAGATTAAATTTCTAAAGATGGTAGATGATTATAACTTGTTGTCATTGTCCCATCGAAAGCCTGGTATACAAGTGTTTTATAGATTTGATTGCCACCAAAGTGTTTCAGTGTCCGTAATCGTGTCATAAAATCTACTCGACAAAATGTTTCTCCTGTACATGAATGTTTTTTATTTTAATGGGTTCACTCAGCTAAAGCTAGTTGTTGGTGTAGAGCAACATAAGTGATGCATCCCAGACCAGTGACTGAGAGTCCACCCTACCTTATCGTTTATATATATTTTTTCCCACAGCTGTCTTTCTCCCCCTCCACGCCAATGAACAGCCATGTTCGAGTACTTTGTCTGCTGGTCTCCCTGCTGCTGAACTGCTGTGGTCTTGCTGTGGTCTGTGGTCTGCTAGGAGCTCCCCATGGCATGCACACACTTTCCTTTATGGCAGCAGAGGTGAGAGTCTGGAGTCACAGCTGTCTGAAAATGAAGGCTTGCTGTGTAAACAAAGGCATTTTGATCGTCCAGAGCAATGAGATGTGTATAATTAAAGCTTCTTTTTTTGTTTAGGCAGATATAGTTGTTTTATTTGAAATGCCTATCAACAGCTAGGCTGAATAAACCACTTGGCATATTATTTATCTTTATCAACAGTAAAAAAACTCTTTCAAAGACCAGTTTTTGTGCTGCATTCAGAGCGTCATGTGAACTGTTTAGTAAAAATGTGCTGTGTACTGACCTCACACATTCAAATATTTTGCGGCTGTTTTTGTTCAAGTTAGCAAAGCAGCTACAATGAACTAACCCACTCCTCCTTTGTTCTTCAGTGTCTGCTGGTGACTGTACGCACCGGGCACGTCATCATGCGGTAAGTCTGTTTAAAATTGAAAAACTTTACACATGAATGCACGTGCACACGCACAGCTGCAGTGCAACAAGATAAAACGACAACAAAAAGAAAAAAACCCAGCTGGAATCGCCTGTAGTGCTCATACATTCAGGTTAACATTTATACTCATGAAATGGTGTTATTGCAGTGCTAAAGCTGGGTATGTAGTAAAATAACATCTGTGTTGACTGCTGTAACTGATCTGTAGTAGCATCATTATATCCAGCTTACACTGTACATTTGTTCTGCGGTTGCCCAGATAGACTGCTGCCAAGTATCACATGGCTGCTATCTCACCCTTCTGCCGACAGCACTGGCTGTGATATTATACCATACTTATTGTTCAGGCACTTTCGTTGTCTGCATCACCCAGCATGCTGTCTAATTATCGCCCTCAGGTACTCCATTCATCTGTGGGATCTAAATCATCCAGGAACTTGGGAGAGTAAGGGAACGTATGTCTACTACACAGACTTCATCATGGAGCTAGCCATGTTGTTTCTGGACCTCATGCACCATATCCACATGCTGGTAAGACGGTGAATAGGCGCAGACGCACAATGTTATGAACCTTTTACTCTTGGCCTCACTCTTCTAATCTACCTTTTCTCTCCTGTCGCTCCTCTAGCTGTTTGGTAACATCTGGCTGTCCATGGCGAGCTTGGTTATCTTCATGCAGCTGCGCTATCTCTTTCATGAGGTCCAACGCCGCGTTCGCCGACACAAGAACTACCTTCGTGTCATCAACAACATGGAGGCCAGGTAATAATAAGCTTTGTACGTAATTATTTCTCATGAAAACTAACTAAATGTCACTAATTGTTTTATTTGTTGTGTTCTCTATGTGCAGATTTGCTGTTGCTACTGCAGAGGAGCTGGCAGCTAATGATGATGACTGTGCCATCTGCTGGGATGCCATGTTGACAGCACGCAAACTACCCTGCGGACATCTCTTCCATAAGTAAAGTTTTTTTTTCCATTCACGCTGCTTTGCTGGTGCTGCTGGTCTGTGGCCCCATGGCGTCTTGAAACACAATCTTTAATTACTTTAACTTTCATTACCAGATTAATGAAGGCCAGACAGAGACTGCAAACTGCAGCCTCTGTAGAAGTGTTTATTTAGTTACCTTCAGTTTATATAAAAGCACAAAAAAACATTTGTTTTTCTCTTTGTGTGCTTTTCCAGCTCTTGTTTGCGCTCGTGGCTCGAGCAGGATACCTCCTGCCCCACGTGTCGGACATCACTGAACATCAGTGGGGATGGAGGCCAGGTGAGGAGCCAGCAGCAGGGTGCCGGTTTGGAAGACAACGCTGGCCCTGCTGCTCCAGATGCCAGACCACATGTCAACCAACACAACCACTTTTTCCACTTTGATGGTGCGTCTGTCAGTCTGAGGTTAAGTCTAGCTGTAAAGTTACTCTACACAGAGACTCATGAAATGTTTCCGCCTTCTTACAGGATCTCGCATTGCCAGCTGGCTGCCCAGTTTCTCCGTGGAAGTAATGCACACTACCAATATCTTGGGCATCGCTCAAGCCAACAACTCCCAGCTCACGGCCATGGTGAGTTCACGTGTACAGTCGGTTGACATTGATTTAGGGAGAGATGCTAAAACCGGTAGCAGTTTGATCCAGGATTACTGTCATCATTTGCCTGAAAGTGCTCTTCAGCATTATCCCTTTGTTTATGTGTATTTGAATTTCTGTTAAATACATGTTCACATAGTGATGTTCTCCTGTTTTAAACAACAGATTTATCAGGAAGTGAAATATACCAGTATTTGAAATCTCGGCAATTGTCGCTACTATGTGTTTAAAACATACCTTTATGTTCCAACTTCTTAAGATTTAGGAAGGTTTATTTTCATTTCTCATGGTATTTTCAGAAATAAAAAAAAAACAAAAAGCTATTTCTCACCAGCCTCTACAGTAGAATGGGAATTGATAAGATTTATAAGATTTTATACAATTCCGATTCAATTTTTAGTTTAACAGTACGATTGTCTATGGATTCTCCTATGGATTCTTATTTTTAAAAAAGGAGAACACACAGGTCGTGTCGAAGCAGCAATCTCCTTGCTTCCTCTTAGTGGTGGGCAGGTCATGAGCTAGGTGCACACCCAGGAACTTCACACTGCTGAATCTCTCCACAGCAGCACTACGGTCTGTGTGGTGATCTCTGCCAGACTCCTTGAAGTTGATCACCATCTCTTTGGTTTTGTCCACATTAATGGCGAGATTATAGGGTCTATACCAAGCTGCTTCACGTCCTGCTCTCTTAACCAGTTTTATCATCTCAATCCTTTCTCTGTTCTATTCGTTGTGCCTTTTTGGTCATCAGGCTCATCAGATCCAGGAGATGTTCCCTCAGGTGCCCTCCTACCTGGTAATGCAAGACTTGCAGCTGACTCGCTCTGTGGAGGTTACTACCGACAACATCCTGGAGGGACGCATCCAGGTGCCTTTCCCAGCCCAGGTCCGTCAATCGGGGGTTAAACTTTCACAGAAATGCTCATCATCATTCTTCCTCTGATGCCTTTGACACTGTGCTGCCCTGGCTTCTTTTTTATGTTGATCACATACCCTTTCTTGCGAGGCATTAATCTAAATATTTTGTCCATCTCCCCTCCTTAGGCCATAGAGCATGGCCCTGTACCGCTCAACGCTACTGGGGATGACCAGGCAGGGCCCAGCGGGGCCGCTGAGCATGCCACCAGTGAAGCAGACAACATGGAGGCCAGAGGAGGTCGTTTCTCTAAATCGGCTGAAGAGAGGCAGAAGATGTTAAAGCAGAGGAAAGAAGAAATGCTGCAGCAAGCTCGCAGGTGGGTACTCTGCTTTTCGAAGTTTTCCTCCATACACATTTGGAGGAGGTGCTAAGATGTCTTTGGGGGAGGGTGGTGGGGGGGGGGGGGGTTAACTCCTTTCCCACTCTCACTAATGGTGTGGAATCCTGATTGCCTTTCTTTCCCCTGATCTCCTCCGTTATCTGTAGCCATGATCATGATATGAACACATTTCCCTTTAGGAGATACCTGAACAGAGGTCCAGACGACCAGGAAGAGGATTTGCCTGGACTGGAGGAGTACTCTGTCGCAGAAATGGCCTTGAATGTGCTGAGACGTAGAACCATGGCGGCAGCTGCAGAGAGACGCTTGCAAAACCTCAGGGATCCTGCACCGTGATGCACAGAACAGTCCACTACACCGTCATCCGAAGAGGCACTAACGGAGCCATTTCAGTCTGCCCCCATTCAGTGTTCAGTCACCTATTCAACTATCATTAAAAAGTATTTCAAACGTGACCTTTGGACTGTTTTGGGCTGCCTACGTAAGGTGGCACTCAATGTAAATGGCCTGTACATTACATGAGTCCAAGCTGAGTATTTGCAGCATTATATAATACGATGGGTGCAAAGTAGCATCGCCCCCCCCTCATGTGCCACACATTGCCACCACCAGCTTCAATGGAGTTTCAGAATCTGCCGTGTCTGAGCAGAGACTGGCTGTTAAATGAGCATGCTTTGCAGGTCTATTATGAAGGTTATTAGATTTGGGTTTAGTTTTCTTCTTGTCAGACTTCTTTGTTTTTGTCCTTTGCGTATTGCATTCATCTCTGTATTAAGAACAGGAAAAACTCATCTGATGTATTTTGAATTTCTGTTAAATGTGAATTTAGTGTAGGCAAACAAGGTGTTTTTTTTCTTGCCTTCGGGTAAGAGAGGGTCACTTTAGTATTGTTCAGCCTTTCTGTCCAATATGAATGTTTCTATCAAGGTACTGCTGCAAACAAAAGTGTTTTTGACTCACATGGGTTGTTCTGTATTTAGTGTGTAATATCTTTCATTGCAGTTTGCATTCTGTCATTGAGCTGGAGGTGGAGGTGCCGTGTAAATCTTCTGTTTTTAGTACTGGCTCCCAGAGATGGGTATGTAACAGAGGGGATGTCGTCCTCAGACTTAACTGCTGTTCTGCCTTTTCTGTTGATTATGGGGTTTTCGGTCGAATGTGTTTACCATTGTTACAGTAGGTCGAAATAGTTCAGTGTGCTGCAGCTGTATTTTGAGGAAGTTTTGTCTTATTCAAGACACTTCTCCAGTTCGAGCAGTAAAAGAGGTTATTTTTTCTGGATGAGCAGCAAAACATTTTGAATCACATAATCGTCTCGGCTAAAAGATGTTAGTCTGATATTGTAAAACGCGGACCATGTCCGTTTTAGTTTTTGTTGAATTTCATTCAATCTGTAGTTGATCAAGATGTTCACAGAAAGAAATGGCGAAGGTTGTACAAGCGTGTGATTTCAGTTTAGCTTGGGGTGGAATATGCATGAATCAAATGCATTTGGTTCCTTCCTCTTTATCCCAAAGAGCAGTCCACAAACTTCCACTAAAAGCTGTTTTGCGTGTTTCCTTTTGATTAGTTTGGGGCTGTTATTGTTATAAGAAAATACAACATTTGGTTTAGATTTTAAATTTCAATGAGTCAAAATGTAAAAAAAAAAATAGAAGAAATCACTCAATTTTATTTTGATTTTTAGGATGTCATCAAGTTATTTAACAATGTTTAATATCCATGATATATTTTCCTATTTGTGGTTATTTTTAATAACCATAACTTATTTAATCAAAACTGAAAAACTTTTTGAACTGAGCTTTCCTGTATTTTTGTGCCTAAATCACGAAGGGTTCAGTTATGGATAATTTCTGTAAATCTAGTTTTTGTAAAATATGTTAATACAGAGAACTCAATAAACAGCTTCTACAGCTTTTTAACAAGAGATAATGATTGAATCCTTTATTTTCTTGAGATGTGTATATTAAGTAGTATTAATATTAGTAATAGTATGTGTGTTTGTGCACGCTGAATTGTACCGGGCGGAAATGTTAGCAGACCCACATTTCGCTGCCAAAACAAATCAAAAATACACAACTGAAGTAATGTCAGTCTCAAAATATATGATAATGTTTTTGAAAAAGTGCATGTTCTCTTAGTTGGATGAGAGAGGTCCTGTGTTTATAAAATGAAGGAAATAAACAAACAACCGAATCCTTCTGAAAATTTAGTTGAAATTGTCATATAACTGTCATATAAATCTGTGTTTAGCAAGTTGGCCATGATAATTTGGTACGGTACAATCATGCACAGCACACAACTAAACTAAATCTTTTAATACAGTTGGTAAGGAAAAACAGAAAACACAAATTACATCTGTTTCGGTTTTCGGGCATTGACGTCATTGGTCTGCGCCTTTGCCACGTCATACAGAAGGGCTCGTCATGCTAGGCGGAAACGGCAGCAGAAAACACCCACGCTTTTCAGCTTGGTAATGTAGACCAAGCTCATTCATAACTAGTCAAAGCAACCTGGTGTCATCAAACGGTACTTCAGCCTGGGCAATCAACGGCACTTTATCTTCTTTTGTGTTTGTTCATCGGTAAGTAATTTAGCTAAGTAGCTAGCTAAGTTAGCTAACTGTTATGTAGCATGCCGGGCGATCTTCGTGGACGTAACTTGACATGAAGTGTGAAGTTAGTTAACGTTCTGACCTCATACGTTTCCTAAAGCTCAGGACACATGTTGGTTATTCTCATTTAGTTTTAGACTCGGTCAGGCTAAACGAGTTGGTGCTAACCTTTCGTTAGCCTAAACATAGTGAAAGATCAATATCTAATTTAGTCAACAATTGCAGTTCCTGTTAAATTCAGTACAGGGTATTGCAGGTGAATACTCTGCCCTCCTGGGACTAATAGACCAGTTTTATTTGCGTGCTTTCGTGCTCCCGAATTTACACTGTTGTGTGATTGTGTTTTCTGTAATCGAGTAAGACACGTGTACTTCTGTCTTGATTAATGTGTTAAAACTACTAGTAGCACAGAAAAACCCTAATACTGTTGGTCCTCTTTGTACGGAGGATGGGCCCTTCTCATATTACATATCCTGAACCATGTCCTGGAAAGAAGACCATATTGAATCCTGAGAAATGGTATCACATTGTGTATTGTAGGGAGATGGGATGAAAAAGCTGAAATCAGATTTTAGATTCACAAGTCTTCATTGGTTTTATTTGTTCATGGAATTTGTTGACAGTAAAAAAGGTTTAGCAAACAACTTATAATAAATAAGTGTAGTTTTGGGGCATTATGTTTACTCCACTAAGTTCAGATGGAAATGTTACTCCTCTACATTTACTGTTGTAAAGCTACACACATCATTACTGAACTAACAGACTTGTTAGTGGTGGTGACTAAGGTTATGTTGAAGAACAATTCTTCTGCTATCTGTGAAGGTGTTGGTTTTAAAGCACAGGCTGTGGAACAGTGACAGGGGTGTTATCATAGACCATCATCATAGGCGGTCCTCTCAGGATGAGACAGTTTGGGTTTTCTTTCACCTCTGATTTGTGTAAATCCACCACCCTCGTTGTTAGATCTGCACTGAGCTCCCATTGTACTGTGTGTTGGTTAATCTGGTGAGAAAGGTAAAACAAACCCTCAATTTGGCAAATTAAGACATTCCAAACTTTCAGCATGACTAAATTAATAAAGGAGTTGGGTGTATGTGTAGTTTTAACCTTGTATGTTTTGTATTGTAGTATTGATGTCAGAAAATGTATTAGTTCCTTTGTGCCAAATTGACATTAAGTGACATTTATTAAATATACATTAATTATTATACAGGACAGCTTTCTAGCAAAAAAATTAAATCAGTGGCAAGTAAATAGAGCTTGGATTTCAGTAAAGAAATTGCAATGGTACTTCACTTGTAGCAGATTATTCTTAGCAGTGTGTGAAGTGAGTAATGCCCTCGTACATTGAGGGTGTGTCCTCGTGTATTCCAGCTGGTTTGCCAAGCAAGACAGTCGAGCAATTACATTTTTTCACAGAGTGCGATTATTTGTTAAAGTTCTGTGTGACCTTCAGCAAACATATGATCACGTTAATTTGTTGGGTTATAACGAAGCATTTCTGCCCAGTGTGTCATACCTTAAGCACTGTGCAATAATGTGTTCTGTGTGTTTCCTAAGTAGAGGTTGTGGAATGCTGCTGGACGAGACTCCACTTTTTGAACCCTCTCTGCTTCAGGATCTAGACTGGAGTAGCAACACTGTCTCCTTCTCTCCGCCCATCTCCCCACTGAGCCCAGGGGAGGGCTTGATGCTCAGGCCGCTCCATACGGCAGACTTCAACAGAGGTGAGCTTAAGTCTGCACCTGCATGCACAGCGGTGCTGCATGTGGAAAATTACATGTAAAACGGATGGAGTTCACAGACCGTGATGTGTTTTTGTTCCAGGGTTCTTCAAGGTTTTGTCTCAACTCACAAACACAGGCGATGTCACACCGGAGCAGTTCATAAGTATGTTACGCTCCAAAAAATGTTGCTTCCAGTCTCTTATGTTCAGAATATTTACTGTTCATGTCAACCATCTTTCAAAGCATCATAGAGGAATCCTCAGATATCATCTCATAGTTATAAGTACAAACCGAGATAATAAGATTAAAGATCCAATAAACCATTTAAATCCCTGAGGGAAATGGTTTAACAATAAGATATGTTTCGTTTTGCTCTCAGGGAAGTTTGAACACATGAAGAAGACCGGGGATTACTACGTCATTGTGGTGGAGGACACAAACTTGGGGCAGATTGTTGCTACGGCAACACTGATCACTGAGCACAAATTCATCCACTCTTGTGCCAAGGTACTTTACAACCCAACAGGCTTGTTTAATAATAGATACAACTGTAACCACGCTAAATCAATTTCAACAAAGATGTTACTCATTAATGCAGGTGTTATTAGAAAACTAATAATTATCATAGTCCAAAGTTACATTTACACTATTTATTTCTTTGAAAATCCTGCAGATGAATGTAGTATTTTCTGTTGGTATTTGTAGTATCTGTGAATGTATCTGTTCCGTTTTGTTTGTAGAGAGGTCGGGTGGAAGAGGTGGTGGTCAGTGGCGTATGCAGAGGGAAGCAACTGGGCAAACTGTAAGTAGACCTGTAGGAGCCTGAGAAAATTCTCCAACGTGGAAAAAAGTTCTATCTGAGGACTTGTGCTGATTTCTTCTGTTTGTTCTTTTCCATGCAGGTTAGTTTCAACTCTCACTCTTCTCAGCAAAAAATTGAATTGTTATAAAATCACACTGGAATGTGCGCCCAAGAACGTGGCTTTCTACGAGAAGTTTGACTACAGCGCTTCAGACGAGGCCTACATGCAGTGTCGATTCTTCGACTGAGGACATCAGCAGGCTCATTAACTGGGGGGGGGGGACCATATCTTCACACTGACAGTGTCTTAAGAACGGAGGAAGCTGGGGGATGAATTTGAGGCTGTGACAAAGCTGAGTCTGTTCCAAACACCTTAATAAGTAAATATATCAGGTCCTCTGGAAATCAAGTTTTAATTGAACTAAATGCTGGTGACAGCTTCACGAGTCTGCATGAAGGACTTGCGACGTGTTAGTTGCTGAACTAAAGCGGCTCTATTTCTTCGGCTGTGATTGAGGCTTTGGGTTTTACTTTAGATTTAATTTTCAATTCTGTCTTTTGGGTACAATGTGTTTTCTGTCTTAAAGGCTCTTCCTCTGTCAGTAGCTTTGCTGAGTAACTGTAATGAGCTGAGTAACTGTAATGAAGGTTCGAACACTACAAGACGTGAAGCATCAAAATGATTTAACAGAAGGTTTTTTTTCTGACTGATTTTCACAATTGTAATGAAAAAATGATGCACCAAATGTTTTTTGTAAATTACCTCTTATTTAAAGCTTTTGTAGTTTTATAATTATGCATTTTTATTGAGGACAGAGGAACATATTTAATATAAATTATTTGCACATATATAATGGTCGAATAAAATATTCTATAATGTACACACTTTGTCTATTCATCATCATAACTGCTTTTCCTGTTGGGGGTAGCACGGTGCTGACACCACCTAAACACTGTGTGCCCAGGTGCATTCAAATAGTTATGAGAAATATTAAAGAAAGAATTCACATAGTTCAAAACAGAACAAGATTTAAAAACACACCTGAACAAAACTCAAGACTTCTTTTTATTAAGCAGCGAGTTGTTATTTTACCACTTCTTACTATCCCACATGAAGCGTATTAGTCCATCATATCATATTCCCAAAATAAAAGGCATTAATTATCTCCCCGTTTCTTCCACTGGGCGACAAACTGATTATAACTGCCCCCTTCTGGTCGTCTACGCAAATTCAAGTATCGAAAAGTGCATTATTGCAATACTGTCCCGCTGCAAATGCAAAATCCTTTAAATACTATAAAACTGCAAAAAAAAAAAATCTCCCATCAGTGCATACAGCTCAAGAAAAAAAGAGTTATTAAATTTGTCCGTTCCAGACGAGTCGTCTCCCTCCTTCCCAGCCCACATCCCCTTCTTCTTAGAAAAAGGAGAAATATTTACATTTTAATCCCATTAAAAAGGTAAAAAATGAGTGCACTGTGCCAAATGGCTAAATATCAGCAAAGCTCATCAGCTCATCTGTGCCGCTGTGATCTGCATCGCTCCGAAGTCTTCGTCCTCCTCCAGGCTGCGCTTACGACTTCCTGTTGAAGGAAAGTGGAGACGGACAGAGCAGCTGAAGTAACATACACACAGTAACGAGAGTCAGTTCCCCCTTATGACACAGGATGATTTTAAAATGCAGTTGTCTGAGGCAAAGCCACATCTTTTGCTTCACTTTGTACAAATGTGGAAACTGCCTCTTGAGCACCGTCACTTAATGTTGCTACAATGCTTTGCTACTCCTACAACTCTGACTCCACAATGCACCAAATAAGAAACGAATGCTATTTAAGCCAAGGAGCCCGGTGTGACTGTGCAGGACTTCTGTACGAACCTGGCATTCCACCTTGCAAGGAGAAGGACCTGCCCAACTGCATCGGTGACATCATTTTAATGGTCAATTTGGCTAAGTAGATCGCTTCATACTCCTACGAAACAAAACCTTGTTAATTCAGCGATATAACATTAGTGTTAAACGTCACTGCAGTAGCAAAAAAAAAAACAAAATGTTTAATGGCTGGCCTTCACAAATAAATACTAAACATGAAAAAAGACCAGTCGTTTTCTTAACATTTGGCTTTAGAGGGAAATATCTTTTTACATTGGAATAGATAGAAAACTAAACCACTAAAAGGAGACAGCGTTGATGTTAATTCATTAATAGTACAGAGAAGCAATTTCACAGGTTCACTTCACTGTCAGTTAAAGTGCATTCAAAGCCCTTTGTCTGATCCCGAGCGTTACCTGTAGCTGATGCACGAATCCCACATTAGGGTTGATGCAGAACCTCCTCTCCTGGACATGGCTGAATGCTTCCCTAGTGTGAAGAGAGAGTTAAACTACAGGCTCTGAAAAGAGACAGTATAAATTCAGACCTACATTATGCCATATTTTGAATTCATCTACGTAGTAATGCACTACCGTAACTTCATAAAATAGCTTTGGTTGAAAAACAGAAGCGCTCGTTTGATGCAACGGGATCTCCCTGCTGGTACAAACATGACAGAACTCTCCTCTTTGAATGAGATTTTATAGGTGGTGTGACTCGAGAATGTGTGAAAAACAATTAAGATACAGTTATGTAACAAATCGTACAAAAGAAAACATATTGCGCATTTATCAGACTAGATTCCTAGTGGGTGAAATGGATGAAATAGATGTGAAACAATGAAACTCACCTGTATTTCATCCCAAATGTTTCCATAAGGTATGCAATCACTAGGGCAGCGCTGGCAGAATGAACAGAAGAGACGGGGTTATGTGCACAGATCATGCCGAACAATGAGCAATAAATCCAACATTCAATGTCATGCGTCAGCAAGGTGTGGGGCATTACTGGATCTAATGAATGCTGTTAAACTGTAATATGAAGAGAGAAGATAATAAAGCCGAAAACAAACCTCACCTTCTTGATATCCCTGCATTACCATGAACCAGAACCTTTCCTAAAAAGAGCAAGACAAGGAGATGAGATAAAATACACACATTCTACTAGATATTTTCAGTACGAAAACAAGAACTCGCACACATCCCTACCTCCTGTGGCTAAGCAGCTATCAATAAATTCTTTAGTCTGTTAGAAGAGAAATTTAATACAGTACATCAAGCACAACAAAATGCCAAATGTTTCATTTATGTCAATGAAAAGCTTGAAAAAAGAAAGTAAAAAGCTCCCTTAGTAACTCACCGTAGGGAAAAATCGTATAATATTTTCCACTGGATTGTCAGCAATATCTAATACAAGGTATCTACAAGGATACAACAAGACTTAGTTTGTGGGTTGGCAAGAAAGCAATCAATCAATAAAACTAATGTTCAGGATTTTATAACAAATACCAGACGATATTAAAAAGAAGAAACTCGTACTTACCTAAATGTATGAGGAAAATTAGGTTTGATAAAATTGGCTTCAATGTCCTGGCGGACACACACGATGTGCGTTATACCTTGACTTTCGAGAATTGGCAGCTGGACAAAGAAAGATGCGAGTTATAAAAATGGGAACAGACAATGTATTAGTTTCTCCATGATCCACTCTCGTTCTGTAGAAACTCACTTTGCTTTTCAATGCAGCCGAGTAAGGACCTAAAAACAGTCCTGGTAAAATCTCCTGAAAATAAAAAAGAGCTGTACATCATCACCAGCAGTAATAACAACTCTAATTCACAAATCCTCTAATATAGGTTTCATTAAAGATGGACAGTCAACACAGTCCAACAACACTTATACTGTGTCCAACTACCCCAGCAACCACTCAAACCTCTACCAACACCACAGAGACCATCTTCTCACACTGTGCAACTTTAGATAAGACAAGCTGTACAGCACAGCACTGCAGAAGTTTTTTATCTACTGTATCTTCAGCTAATCTTCTACAGTTTCCCCTCTAAATCTACTGAGGTATGCATTCTTTACTCCGATAAAAATAATCACATTAGATCTCAATGTATTAAATTAGTGCTAAAGCACGCTAGTGGCATTTCTATATTTTGGTTTCTCCCAATTGAATTACATTATTAACTCAGACTACACAATCATCTGTGATTGAAATTAACTCCGTGATTCAACGGATTTACTGTGTTACCGAAAATATAGGATAGCACCCGCCCCACTAGCAACACACTCAATTTACATACCTGCATTTCTCGTCTCATTGGATAAGCCCAGTCCTGTAAAAAGGGAGTTTAAAAGGAATGTCAGAGGCTGCGGGATATCTTTGTTCACTCGCTTTGTTGATGCGACAGCTGCTGGAAATATTCTACACATCACACAAGTTAAACCAGTTTACTTTGTGTACGTTACATACGTGGCGAGTGCTACGATGCTAGGCTAGTTTGTGGCCAGTGTTTACTCAGCGAAAAGCAACGGAAAGAAAAACCGACACATGGAATAAATACCACAAATATGTTCCGTGGAGTCAGTAACGTGGTGTGCTTCTAGCAGGTGGAGTTTCCTTCTAATTTCTAATGTGTTCTGCCAGACAATAAGGCAGGAGTAGAAGCTAGCTAACTTGCTAGCTAGCTAGATTCCGAACAGCCGGACGAACAGTGGACATGTCGGCTAACAGACGGTGTGCACTCACCAGCAGATCCTCCTTGGTCGCGGGCAGTGACGGGAACTGGAGTTTGCTCTCCCCGTCCATTCTGCTGTCCGTTTGGGCGCCGCCGGCCCAGCCTCACGCGCGGTATCGATGTTCGTCGCGGCGGGGTTAGCTGGACAACCGAGGCGATTTGTTTGGAGGCTCCACATGCATGTCCGCCATGCTGTCCCCTGACAGATGTGTCACGTGACGCCGCGGCAGTTGGCAACTAGTTGTGCGCGTGGGGAGAAGGACGGGGAGACGGCGACGTCTCGCGGGCTGTTTACGAAGCGCGCGAGACGAGGTCGTGATTTATATGAAATGAATAAATTTGATTTTAAAGAATTATAATTAATTCATACCGTATGGATATTTAGTTTCTAATTGGAAATGTGAGTATAATTACTTAACAATAATGTTTAATAAAATTTCAGATGAATACGATTATTTATCATATTGAAGAGGTGGAGTATTCAAAGACAGGACTATGTGCACATCCCAGGTTTATTATTATTATTCATTCTTTCTGGCACACTGTCAGAATCTGTCTAGAGTAAAAAAAGAAGAGCAAAGCATCCCTTCAGTTACATAGTGCTTAAAGCATGAACTATTTTAATACTAAACTGTAGTCCTGATGTGTGCATATGTCCTTCTCAGTCCTGCTCCGAGAAGGTCTTTGAAGCTCGTCTCGTCCAAATGCTACCATATGTAATCAGAGCAAGTGAATGCTCATCAGGGATGACCACATATTATAATCCATCATCTAAATGCAGATTACATTTATTAACCCACACACTTTCTCTGATCTGTGTCTTCTTTTTCCTCTTTCTCTTTTTCCTATTAGCATCTCTCCCTTCCTCCTATCTCATATCAAATCTACCACGCATCCCTGCTTAATAATCACTTCAACAGTGACTGATAAAGATCTAAAACAGAGACTGTGATTAATTTTAGATGCTCATGTGGTCTCTGTGATGTGTCGTCTGTTTGTTGTTGTGTGACAGCGTAGCATTTTTGATCGTTGTTTACTGTCTGACCCCAGATCTGAGGGATATGTAATATCGCAGGCGATTCGCTACTGTCGCCAAAGTCTTGTGTGTCTGCGTGTGTGCATGTGTTTGTGTGTCTGAATAAAAACTCACACCTTTGGAGCGCCACTGGTCAGCATGCAGTGTCACTAAAAGTATTTTCTTATCTGTCACAGGGGCAGAGAAATAAGAAGATATGTTTGATGGCAAACCCAAACTGCTGCTCTCCCACGCATCGAAAAAGCTGCTTTGAAGAGTCTTTTTCAGTCTCTTCAAAATCATTGGACTAGTTTCTCTCTGTGTGAGGTGGTTTCCCTGTGGTGCAGACATCCTGGCGACAACAGTTCTTTGATATTCTGTTGTTCCAGGCCGAATCAGAATTTAGCAGACATGCCAAATATCCTTTGGCAGAAATGTAGTGGCAGGAGACGAGGGGGGAGACAAAGTGAACACGACTGAAAACAAAAATGATGTAGGAGAGGGAAGGACAACTGTAGATAAAAGCCGGGTACATTGGTAGATTTTACTGCCAGTTCTAATCTGGCAAAATATCTTTGGTCATTTTCTGAATTCATTTTATAGAGCGCAGACAGTTGACAGGAAGCGAGGTGGATAACAGGAGGAGATAAATATACTGTATCCACATTTATGATAATAACAAAATGTCATTGAGTAGATCTATATGGACCACTGATGTCTAGAGATATGGGCTTGGTGTTTTTAGGATCATTTGTTGTTGGTTTCAGTATTTTAATTTACATTTAACTGAGGGATCAAATACATAAAAATATAATCTATCACCAACCTTATCATTATATGCTTTGTGTGCTTTGTCCACTTAGAAAAGAAATTAACTTTATTCACATTCAATTAATTTATTTTAAAAAGGAGTACATTTAATTTTCAAAGTGAGTAATTTAAGACAATCTGTCAAGGGTCATTTGATAGACATATTGAAGACATTTAAAGTGTCTTTTCCATTTAACACCACAAAGATCCACCCAGTAACAGAATCTTTTTTGGAAATCTGGTCTACCCTTATCAGAGTTGATGTATCCTCCACCCCCATTGTTAGCAAGAGGGATACACAAAGACTACGTACAGAGAGTTTCTGAGGGTCTGGAGCTCAAATAAAGTACAAAGAAATGTGTGAAACATGTGGTTTTATAGATGTTTCATGTTTTTTACTTGAGGAAAAAACAAATATGCATCGTGGTTGGTTCTACATATGCTGATTTAAATGTGTAGATTAATCTGCAGGTAAAATGAAGGACTGTAATGCATGTGTGATTGTATGGACTGAGGATCAGCGAGCAGACCTCTGTACTAGAAGACCACAGAGAATTAATTACTTGAAGAAACACCTTTGACCAGCTTGGGGAAGGGCTGGGGCTTGAGCCCCCAGAGCCCCCCCTTGTGCCTGTGCCTGCTGACACTGTCCTTAAATAACTGTATATTATACTGTATATACATTCATGATTGGGCCAAAAAGTTTTATGTTTATATTAATGCATGTATGTTAATTTAGTTCGCTGTTGCTAAAGGCGATGAAACATTTTGTGCTTTCTAACTAATGCTTCCCACCAGCTGGGGTCAGCCTAAAATCAGCCTGGTGCTGGTGAATGTTACAGCTGTTAATTTGTTTTGCATAATGAAGTAAGTAAACACATTTTCACAGACACACCAGTACATTAAAACACAAACAAAACACTACAAAGCATAACTGTCAGGGATTCATTTACAACATTCTTTCATTAAGCACAAATTGTACCAAGTGAACCCTCGTTTTATAGACCACTAAATACTGCCCCATAACGACCATAATAAATCTGAAGTGAAGTTAATGAGGTTGGCTGTTCGTTCCAACAACTGATCAGTCATGTTACAGTAATTCTCGTTGATGAGTGTAACACACATATTTTAAAACTCTCGCCTCCGCTTGTTAGTCTCAGTAATGAAACGTTTCACTATAGTCATGTGTGAAGATGTGCCACCGTCCTCCTCATCATCATGATGTAATGTCTAAATAATGGTAGAACAAAATGATTACCAAAGTAAGAGAATGGAGAATGAGAATGATAACTGTAGGTTGGTATTAGAAGGGTTGAAGCGTCCCGGCACAGGTCAGGACCAGCACCTCATCCAAAAACTCATTTCTCCACCTGCTCTTGGATCAGCCTCTGCTGGGATTTGCCCCTGAGAGAGGGAGAGTAAAAACTATGGCCAGTAATTTCACGTTTGTTCACTATAAATGTTATACTGTGGTGGGACCGGTCTGAGCACCGTGTAACTAATTAACACTAAGTGGTTCTTGGTGATACACAGCAGTGAGTTGAAGTGAGTGCAATTACATTTCATAATGTTTTATGTTTTATCGGGGAAGGTTTTTTTACAGTAGGCCGACGAGCACAGTGCATTACTCATGGCTCATGACATGATGGATATAGTCTTCTAACGCCAATAAGATTTCCGTGTTTACAACCTAAACATAAATAGTAAATTGTTATAATGTTAATTTTAGACGCTGAGACTATGAACATTTTAATAAACTATCCATTAATGAACAGAGAAAGTGATTAGTTATCACTGGGATGACTGGGATCTTTGCCTTAAAGACATCAACATTCATGACGGCATCTCCTCCACTTCAAAGAGAAACATCGTACATATTTTTTTTTTTTTTACCAGGAATGATAGATGTAAAAATGAGCAACCAGATAAGAAAAACAATGATTTGCAACTTACACTTCATCCATGTGTATCTGAAAACCTGGCACCTGAGGAGTTTCTTCCATCCCAGGTATGGGAACAGTGCTGCCCTGCTGTGACCACTGAACTCCCCTCTCTGACAAACTCGCCAAAGCAAATACTTGTTATTTTAATTTACAACAAGATTTAATATCAAATGGTAGATTTTTTTTATAAGCAAGAGTTAAAATGCAAGGGTGGCCCTCATGTATTATTCATAAATTCATCCTTCTTAGCGGCTTTCATCAGTTTAGTTAATTGTTAATTATAGTTCTCATCCTGACACTTTACTGATGTGCATGTTTTTCCCGTCTTCTTGTCAGATTATTCAGCCATGAATCTGATGACAGTCACCGTGTTGGGTTATATTCCCCTGAGTCATGTCTGCTACCAACTGGATTTATGACAACAAGGTGAGCCTATTAAATTATGTTTGGCTTTGGTAAAACACATACTGCTCCATTAGCCGCCTCCTGCTGCTCCCGGAGTCTGTCGCAAAGAGGGGATCCTCCCTTTCTGGGAAATATTCATTTAAGAGAAATTGTAGGCTTCTTCTCTTCTTCTCACTCATATGAAAATTAACAATTAAACCTTGACTGTTTGTAGTTTGGATTTTCTGTTAAAATGTTTAATAACAAAACCAAAGAGGTAATTTACAAAGGTCATATCCATGAAGCTGGATCTACTGAATCATGTATCTAGAGTCAATAAAATCGTGTTGGTGATGCTGCGGCTGCTGTACACGATAAATGGAGCCAGCACAGGCAGAAGAAGCATTGCAGCAGTTTGGTGAAAGTAAGGTAGAGGACAAGCTGCATATCCATCTCTAACTTTGCACACTGTGCCCGAAGGGGGCCTTTACAGAGTGGCATTATTTTTCATAATTCATATTCATAGTCCATGATATCTCTCGGGGAGAAAAACGGAAATCTGCAGAGAATCATAAAAGCTTCCCGCCTCCTCACAAATTCTCAACTCTTAAACACTGCCAGTGTTAGAAAGAAGAAACTTTACTTAGACTGTAGCATCTTAGTGCTAAACTGATCATGCCTTTATTAGTTTTGGGATGTGTGTGTGTGTGTGAATATACTGTGGGCTTCATTAACGCTATAGGGGCTGCTCTGAGCTGGTTAGCATGCTCCTGATTCTTCTATAGCTTCTACTAAAGTGAGGCTGTAATAACACAAATAGAAGAGATCAGAGAAAAAACGCCACATCCACTCACGCCAACACATACCTCTAGATCAAAGTCTCTCCGAAAACCTAAAAGTCGTCCACTAGCTAATTCCTGCCACTAGATGGCAGTCAGGCATCAACATTCAGAAGCCAGCGGTTTGCAGCTGGTGTTGAGCTTGTCCACATCCGTGAAAGAGGACGTCAGGTGTTGGTGGCGGCTTGTTTTTGGTGAATATGCACGTCTCTTTTGTACTAGACATGGTGCTAAAAACAGATCATAAATGCACACTCACTTCCTCCGTAGCACCTTTCATTTTGAACTGCCTTCAGCCCGAAAGGCTCTTGAGTTTGGTTTGATGAAAAAATGCCCGGAGCTTGAAACATTATTAATATTAAAGTGAATGTTGGAGTGTGCAGCCTGTGTTTGCTCTCGTTGGGCTGGATACCAGAACAGGGGTTAAATGTTTCCCTATACATATGTTAAATGAGGCATCATCACTCAACATGGCTATGGCTTCAACTGTTCACCCTACAACTTTACAGCCAGTGAAGTAAAAAGCCGGCCCATCATTATCACTACCCACTTTCATCCTCTCACTGGTGATTGAGTCTATGGCTGCGGCTCAGCACATCATTACGAAATTACTGATTACAGGCGTAAAGCGATACAAATGAGGAGGTTGCCCCTGATGCTTAATTGGTAGGATGTAATAATGGAGCGGTGATATGTGGGCCCTTAATTGTGTGTTTACTGCGCCATTTATTGGAGAGCATCCCTCCCCTGGCTGGTTACTGATGAGGTGAGCGGCGTTTCTGCTGGCATGTTATCAATCCTGCTTCAACTCCTCAAGGATCAGATAATGACTATGTGCATCTCTGCATCTATTTTTAATGCCTGTTTAAAAAAAAAAAATTAAACTGTTTATGTTTTTAAAATCCTTCAGAGCTATTACATGTATCCATGGTATCACTGTGAAGATGGGTTCCAGCTTTATTTCTATTCATATTTCAAAACATAATAAGAACATGACAACATGGGCTGTAAGACAGAAATGTATATTATCTCCTCTTCAGTACGTCGAATAATGTAAGTGCACCAAAATGGATAGAAGTGACTGTGAGCTCACATAATTATTATAAAACCTCATCGAAACAGCCCTTAAATGTCTCTAAAAGCTCCCCAGACGTTACCACAGCACATAAAACCTACACAAATACGATGTTTTACTTAAGAATTTTACCACTGTATCAGAAAATTGTCTTTGTTTTTACCTGAAATGAGTGAATCAGCCTCATTGTGATCGGCTTACTGCATTTATACACATGGTTATGTACATGTTCGTTTCATTGAGCGCCCCGTTAGGTTTGGGTCATAGGGACATGCTGACATGCTAATGCTAATTGGTGTTAAATCTGCTCATGACCAATAATACATTATTTCTAAGCATGTCTAGTTATCACAAAGTTTAATCAGTGGACTGTTGCCCTTGGAAAGTAGTCTAGGGATGTTTGCTTTTTCTGAGCCCTAAATAAGTCATGTAGCGAGACGAGCTAGCCTCGAGCTAGCCAGTCAGAAAGCTGAAAGCTTTGAGTGATCTTCTGAATGACAGAAAACCTTGTCATATCTTCGCTGTGCTTCACACAGATGGTAGGATGTGTGTGTGTGGTGTAAATGTCAGCAGCAGACAGAGGCAGAAGTTCATGGTGACTGTAATGTGTAGGATGCCTGATACAGTACAGCAGTAATCTGCGGGTTTCTTTCCTTTTACTGTACACGTCACAACGTTCCCCGAAAGGACAGAAGAAAATGTGATGATGCTGGAAAACTTGGGACAGAAGAGTTTAATAAGTAGGACACAGAAGTAGAAAAGTGGAAGCCATCGGATGTTGTTGACTGTGTTTTCAGATGAGTAAGATGACATGTCAACCATGCAGCTGTATTCTGTTTCCTGTGTCTGATGGATAGAATGTGTCTCTGGGGTTTTGGTTTGTGTTTGTTTCAGCATCAGAACCTGACGCCCCTGATGCTGATGCTTTGTAAGTCTCATATTAAAGCCACAGCTATCATCTGACATTACTTTGATGACCCGGGACCCAACTGGCTGAGAATCAGGCACCAGAAAAATCAGACTTAGGTTAATTTTGTCCAATGAATCATGTTGAGCCACACAACCACCCGTTCTCCTCCAACGTCTCCCTGTTCTTTGAGCACAGACAATAACGTGGCTGTGTTTGATGAAGGCATGTTGATGAAGAACTTCCAGACAGAGGTTTGTCTTTCTAATACAACAATAATTGGTAGTTAATTGGGGAAATTCTCCCCTGTGAGGCGCCGAGGGTCAGGGTCTGGGACCGGGAGTCAAACCACGCACCCTGGGGTTTAGAGGTGACTGCTTTACCCACTAAAGCCATATTGTGTGCGTGTGTTTTGTTGTTGGTGGGAGTTTCATTTCAGTCTAGTCGGTCTGATTCTGACCTTCTGAGGCAATGAAAAGGTCAGGGCATTAGTAATAACAGATCCATGGATGTTTCTTTAATTTAAAACTTAAAAAGTTTGAACCCTGGGAGCAGTGACAGGGCAGTAGGATATATTTTTATCAACAAGTCAGGGGATCATAACGAGGTCCACACATCTGCACAGTAAACACCATGAGGGTTGAAATCCCGTCTGATTCATTAGCCCTGTTAGAGTCTGAATTAGCTTCTGCTCAATCATTTTTAAAATATCTTCAATTAGGCTACCACCAAACTAATTGGCCTCCATTTCAAACAAACACCAAAATCTATCAGCTCAATCAGCTAAACATTGACTGACACCCTGGACAGATGCATCTTATGTGGTTGCCATGGAGATCCTTTCCTCACAGTGATCACAGTACGTATACAGAATTATCATCACGTGGCTTAAAAGAAAGATACAACTGTCAGTCTGCTGGGTTAAAAAGTAACAGACGCGTTTCGCTCTGATGATACTGTTGTCTTCATTTCTAGTTTTTGCTTGTCGGCATTGCACAATTTAAATTCCCCCGTTTTAGTGAGAAGGCATAGCTGCCCATGGGAAATCCACCCGAGGCTTGCATAAAGCAAGGCCTATCAAAATAAATTGGAAAGGCTCCTGTCACATCAACTGCAGCAGCTCCACAGTCATGTTTTTATTTCTGACCTCCCTGTAGAGAGATGAAAAAGGACTTTATGCAGCACTTCCACTTTCTAAAGTGGCTGCATCTTTTTTGGACTTGGTAAGTGGGCATATATTCACAGTCACAAGTACGTCTCAAACGAGAGCTAAAATCCTGACATAAAACTAAATATTTAGCATCATATGATAAGTCATGCAGTAAGTTGCAGAGATTACATTTACTGAGGAACAGATTTTCATATGTTACCTCACCATAATCCTCCTTTATTCTCCAATCGCACTATATTTCTTTTAATAATACAACCAGGAGCAAACTGTGTTGTTAGTGCTTAATTCATAGTTTGAATGCATTAGTAACACTGTGTTATTTCTTCTTTACCTCACATGAGTACATGTACAAAATATCAGCATCCAGACACCAATGTCCACGTCCACATCCAAAACAATTCAATATACAAATAACAGGGGTCATCAGCAGTCGGTGGTTCGATTCCCAGCTCCTACTGTCATGCGTTAAAGTGCCCCATGGCGAGAAACTGAACCCCAAGTCCCCGGTGTGCCATCTTTGTGTGTGTGTGTGTGTGTGTGTGTGTGTGTGTGTGAGAACAGGTGAAGCGGTGTTAAAGTGCTCTGAGTACCAATAAGATAGAAAAATGCTGTATGAGTGCAACTCATTTAACAAACGTAATCCATCCCTTCAAAGTCCTAACCTGCTGAATCTCAGTCAGAAAAATAACAAGACGCTTTCCGAGCATGCAGGGACTCAGTCTGGGTCACAGAGTCAATAACCAGCCAGGTTCAGGAACACAGGAATAATAATGGGAACAAACAATCTGGCACCGGGTGACTGAAACAGAGCAGGTTAAATAGCATTCAATCAGGATGTAACAAACAGGGCCACACATGTGCAGGGGGAGGAACAGGAAAACCTGACACAAACAGAGTGAAACCCAACCCTAATGTAATCTGTAACATAACCTACACATTAGAAGACACGCATCTGGCTGGGCTTCCACAGTTCTGTGATGGAAACACAACCTCAGCACGTAAAGGCATCATTTTAAAATGACCACGACAGCAGATGTGTCGACGTTCTTCCTGAGTGTGAGAGAGACGTATCTGCTGAGGACTAGCAGAGAGCCGTCAACAATGGAAACAGAGGCAGCTCGGTTATTCGGCTGAACTGCGGCCGCTGCGATGCTGAATGAGGAAGGAGAAGCTGACAGAAAGAATGAAACAAAAAAATGGAAGAACAAGTAGAAAAAACGAGTCTTTTCTTTTTGGATCCAGCTTTTGTCCGTTCTCTGTGTCATTCCTTACGATTCCCCTCCTCTCCTCTCCGGGCAGGCATTTCTTTGATCCCACGCTTTTCACCCCCCCTCTCCAATCCTCTCGGGGTCTTATTAACAGACACACATTTCTCATGTTTTATTGCCTATGATAAAGCCTTGCCTCTGATCTCTCATTACAGACCAGCTCTTTGGAAATGGGCCTTGCACCCTTCGGCTTAATATTGCCCGTAATGGGGCAAAAAGCTAAATGCACAATCTGAATATGTCGGCTACACAGTAGGTCCCTGTGCATTAGTTAGCCATCAGCTCATCCTGGGTTTGGCCTGATTATGGACTCTCTGTGGATTCATGCTGGAATGTGGATTTTCTTTCTGCTGGTAAAGAGCACCATGCACATCCAGTGGTTACACACACGTAAACACACACACATGAGAAAATAAATGTGTAGTGGATCATGCACATCAACAGAAATAAAGACACCTGGTGGTCTTACATATTTACACATGGCATACTTCATGCTGAGCTGGACTTTCACCTCTCAGGAGGAAACACACCGTCAGCCTCCTGTCACGTGTCCTTCTACTACACCCTCTGGGCAACGTACTGTTTTATGTTTCTGATTTCATACATTGTAAATCAAATGTGCATGAAATGCAGGGATTTATTGTTCATTTTATCCAGTAGGTGATCTGATCCCATGATTTTTTCTTTGATGCAGAACACGGTACAGAGAGTGTAGAGTGAGTAGATTATTATTTCATTACCTGTAGATACCAACATATTATATATATATATATGAGATATGAGCTGCAGATTTGCAGTATGTAATATTTAATGTTCATTATTCAATATGAAGCTATACTAAATATAATGTTTAGAATCTACTAATTTCAGAATGTACGTTATAGTTATCAAAATCACCAAAGAAAGTTATGTTGCATCAGGGAATTCTTTTTTCGGCACATATTTCGCTGTAGGCAACACAGGATGTCGAAACTTCTTTTGATAAATGTCACAGGAGGCATTGAGAAGAGCAGCCGTCTACAAATTCCAGAGCCAGTGTTTCCATTCCCGGGACTTCCAGGTTCATGGACGACTCGCTGAAAACCTGGAGTACCGCTAACACTAGGTTAATACCAAAAATCCAGTCCCGGTGGAAACTCTTATGTCCTTTCCTTTGTTTTTGTCCTGACTGCATCATTACATTTTCATGTTTAGCCCCCCCACTTCCAAAATGTGGCAGCGTCAGCGCATCTCTCCCGTACCTGTACCTACTTTTCTTTACTGGTGACCAGTTAAATACTGACTTCTGAAATAGATTTTCAGATTCCTTTGTTGGTTTTTAAACAGCTGGAGCGAGTAATCTCCTCATTCAGACTCCTCAGATCCTCTGATTGGTTACTCCATGCTCAAAGTCCAAATCTGAGGCGCCAAGTCTTTTTCCGTTGCCACTTCCAGTCAGTGGAAGGGTTTACCGCTCTGTGATCGACCCTGTCTGCTGCCACTTTAGAGTCCCAGCTGAAGGACCCACGCGTATTCACAGGTGCTTCTGAACCCCTAAAATAATTAACTTCATAATAAGATTCTTCTGAAGTGCCTGTCACAGCCACAGCTTTTTATTTCTGTCTTTAAAATGAGTTTGTCTTTGCTTAACTTCTTACGTGCAGAATGCTAGTAAAAGCCCATCAGGTAACATCTGGTGTTTCAAATGTGCACCATCGATATAAAAAAGGCTTCACTTCAATAGGAACTCGGATGCAGGGCAACGGGGGAGTGTTCCTCGTTCAATTTATGCACGAAAGCGCTCGCACACCCACGTTAGTCAGATTGCTTGTTTAGCTCCTCAGACTTTTCGGCAAAGCCTTCTCTGGCGCCAGATCCAGGCATAAATCTGTCTGCAGTGAAACACCCGTGTGTGTGGTAGAGTCCTATCTAACCTTCGCTGATCTCATGTTAGTGCCCTCGTTAGCAACCACTTGCCTGCACAGCTGCTCCTCATTTGGTAATTAGCTTCGTTGTATAGAGGGCAGTTGTAGACACGCTTTTATCAGACTGTTTATGTTGCAGGGTTGTCAAAAACCATTCAGGCCTAGCTGTTACCAATTAGCTAATTAATAGCTAATTAGTGATTGCTTACGCCTACATCGCTGCTTATCATGTAATGTTTCCATGACAAAGACAAATTATGCATCTGCTTCACACAAAAACCCAAATTACTTAATATGCTACTGATCGGACATGAAGGGCTTTATGAAACTTTATTTATTCACAGTTCACATTAACATTAGGTTTCACAGCATTTTAGCTTATTAACAAGCATCAAATTAAAAGATTAGAAGATGTTAAACAGATGAGAAAAGGCACTTTGTTAATTATTCACTCAGTAAAATCACTAATTTACGATGCACAGATTTAACTACTATAAGTCGTATCCAGATGCCTGATGATTATCACTGTCATACACAGATTTGCTGCGACATGGATGTTGTTGACATCCCTGTGTGGTTCAACGATGTCCTAACTTACACTAAGCAGATATTGTTTCCATTCCTCCTGAGAGACACGCTGATGTCTGTAGATAGATAGTCGTCTTGGAACGCAGGGTCATTTTGGGAATAAGACAAGTTAGTGGACAGTCAGATAGTGCCGCTGCACGGCTGTTATTTGAGAATCTACAGAGTGTGAAAAGGAGAGGAACTAAATATATACGCAAATATAAGTCAACAGGAGCAGCTGTTTAATCACAAACACCTGATGCGAACCAGCCCTGGAGAGACACCAAAGAGCTAAGACACAACAACAAGGATCTCTGCAGACAGAACAGTGACCTCATTGAAATCAATCAGGAGGAGCCGTCCCAGAGGATTCAACAACTTGCAAATTGAGAATAAAGCCCTGAAGAAAACATTGTAGATTCATTAAAGTACACAGGCACAAATCTTAAATCAAAACAAGACCTGAAGAAAAAGAACGAGAGAAATACAACAAGTCATGATACAAAAATGAGCATCAGGAGGACAAAACCGCTCTGTACTTAAGTCCTTCAGTTGCTCCACGATACGCGGAGAGATCCTGATGAACGCCAGGCTATGGAAACAAATCCTCAGGAAACTACCCAACCTGGAGGACCTCAGCATCAAGAACCACACACTTCAGCAGGAGAAGGACACTAAAGAGAAGGAAAATGAGAAACTGGAGCAACAACTGCACAAGGTCGAGGATGTTGTGACACAGAAAAGAGGTGAATGCAGCTCAAGTCTTTCTTCAATCTTTTCTTCAACTTCAACAGTCAGTGTGACGTCTGTGAATGAACCCAGAGGAGGCCAACAAAAAGCTCTTTGGGCGACAAGAGGCTACTGTTAGCTTAGAATACACACGGTGAACGTGAGAGCAACTGAACACACACAAAAAGGAGTCAACGGGAGCAGCTGACCTACGCAGAGACGACAAGAGAAGAGGAGAAATCCTGAGGCCCTCGTCTGTTACCTGCCGCCTTAAAACAAGTAAAACATGAATGTCTGCTCAAACGGACAGAGTCTGATTCCAGAGAGATTCTAATCAAGTGGTTTAGAGGTAAAACGCTAATGTTTGTCTAAAATAATTCCATACTTTATCTTCTTCATGTAAGACTGGAGGGGCGGCGCCTCAGCGAGACTCAAGAGACCCAAAGTAGGACAACAAATAGGCTCTACAAAAGAAAGAGATGATAGTCATACATCTACAGCACGAACCTAAGAGCGCTGAACTCAAATTTAACAGTATAATACATCAGAAACAAAAAGACAACTTCATAAACAAAGTCAGAATGGACCTCGAGGTGGCCAACAATTAACTGCCCCCCAGAAGACACCATAAGACGTGAAAGTGAGGCCCTAGGGCAGAAAGAGCAGAAAGAGCAGACACCATAAACTGTTAGAAAGGCCTGTAGTAGAAATAGAATATGTGCATTGTAGCCTTCTTATTGTGGACCAGGAGTTTTCTGAAAGCCGAGACACCAAAACAATGAACTGAAAGAATGTGGTGCTTCTCTATGTCGTAGCACCGTCAATGAAAATCACATTAAATTTCATGGAATTAAAAGTAGTGAAACTATGGCTAAATGGAGCATGTACCTACAGAGAAAACTGCTGCAGTGGCATCTTATAATGGCCTAAGCACACATTTCTTTCCTGGTCTGGCCCACTGTCACTCTGCCAGATGGAAAGGAGAGGTAGAGATGTGGGGAATAATTAACCGGGTTTGACAGGCTGCCTCCTCGGAGCGTTCGCTCCTGATGGTTGAATGACAAGTGGACAGTGAGGGTCACACTTGCGCCGCCTCTGTCTTTTCGCTCTAACTTGTCTCCCTTGGTTTGACGATTTTATTCCTTAAAATTTGAGGGGTGGCATGAAAAAGACTGTCCACCGTGACCCAAAGGAGTCTGATGCCGGCTAGGATGTGAGCTGTGTGGTCCTGTTCATGTAACCAGAAAAAAAGAAATTTAAAACCCAGCAAAGCTCTCTGCTCCTTACACCTGCTCCAAACATAGTCCAGTGCTGTGTCCCATCAGGTCCTCTGCAGTTGTTGCTGCTGCTTGTTGTTGTGAAAGAAAGAAGAATAAAAGCGAAGGGGAAAGACCTCTGAGATCTCCTTCACCGCCTCCTGCCAACAGCAGCAGCAGCATCTCATTGTGCTGTATACGTTCCCCTGCCTGCATAATGTTCTATCTTCTGGCGATATCTCATAATTCATCATTATCACGTTCAGTTATATCAATAGCACCAATAGCACAAAGCAATAAATCCGTGAGGGAAAAACAAATAAGGACGCTTCACTGCAGACAAACTCTCCTTTAGATTCTTTTCTGCATCTTTCCTCTGATTAATAAAGGTAATTAAATCGGGGAATAAAACACCTTCATGGACGATGTCTTGGCTTTAATTACTACTGCTGGCACAGCGCAGTCCGAGCAGCACAATAAAACCGGGGAAGCTGAAGACTTAATTAGAAGAGGTGCCATATTTAAAGGCGCCCACCAGTCCACTGCCACCTGAGATTTGCTTGATTGCAGTGAGATTGGAGAAGAAAATGAGAAATGGAGGGGAGCCTTTAGTCGCACAATTACTTCCTGGCTTCCATTAGGCCAGTGTTGGGATATGAGGGCATATCTTAGTGGTATCCGCTTCACCCCGAGGCCCTCAAAATTTATAGTCACACAAAACACGGAGCAGTGCAGGATTGTCCGTGCACAGAGAGGCGTGTGGCGCACACACGAAGAGGCGGCACACAGACCTTCAGGAGCTGCAGAGTAATATGTTTATATGGTGATGAGGCATCTTAAATATTTAGTCGGGTCCCATAAAACACACACACAAGCACGACCCATGCACACGGGAGAAATGAACACACAAATAACGTGCATGTGTGTGCATGTGACGCTGCTAATTACTGGAACTTCAGCCGCTGGCCATGGCGGCACACTGTGGGTAATTTCCCCCTCCCTTCCAGGCCGTCGATATCTGCGTGCACACAAAGCATGTGTGCTTTTGCCTACAGGTGTGTTTGTGTGTGTGTGTGTGTGTCTGCAGTTATGAATTTGTCACAGTGTGTTACAGATTATTATTGCCACTGCCCACTCACACACTAATGAGACATTTAAATGTTTTCATTCATTCATGAAAATGAATGAATGTACATACATACATTATTTGTACATCATTTGTACATACATACACACCTGTCTGTGCTGTAGCGCCTGCCCACATTTTTAATGCCCATCTACCTGAAGCCAGGTGCAGCCCAAACTCAAGTCTAATCATTGTGTGCGTGTTCACGGTTTTTGTGGCCTCCGGCACTACAGGGCGCAGGCAGGTATAATGTGCAGGACAGGCGGAAAAGATTATTAGAGAGAGGAGTGTTTTATGAGCTGGTGGAGTCGGGGCGGGAGACGATAATGGCTACTCACACCAAGGGAGGAGGGAGGGAGGAGGGAGGGAAACTTAAAGACAGGGGAAGCTGGCGGGAAATGAAAGAAGGAAGTTAACATGGTAAAAACAAACAACATGCAGATATAAATCACCATAAACATGCTGACGAAAATAGAATTAACAGGCAGCTGATTTATGTCGGTGCAGCTGCTGCTGGAATATCTGCAGGCTTTTACTGTGCAATCAGTCAGCTTACAGGAAAATTAATTTACAATCGTCCTTTCTGCGTATGCGAAAACAGCCATTTATGTTTTTAAAGTGCGATAAATAGATCAGCGTAACTGCCAAAGATGAATCGCTCTGCACAGATCGATGTCGTCAGACATTCACACTGAACGATGAGCTGTGTCAGTGTGACGTCAGAAGGATTCAGTGGAGGTACGAGCTCATTCTGATCTCCAGGAAGAGTGTGGATGTGCTCTAGCAGTGTTTTGTTCATTGATTTTATGATTTATTCATGTGCTTGCATATCCTGACAGCATCCTGCAGCCCAGGCTTCATCCCCGGCTGTCCAGCAGCAGCTCAAAGCCCGTGTTTGATGAATGAATTCATGGTCAGGAGTTAGTTGGAGACTGATTCAGAGATGACTGTAGGTAATGTTCAGAACAGAAATATCCGCCAGTGCAAATATTTTTATACATAACTGTGAGCAGATGGTGAATTTCTTTTTCACAAGGATCTTGGATTTTTGCGTTCAATAAAAACCTAGATCTAACGGAGCTCAAGCCTCATCGTGACGACAGCTGCTCTGCTCAGCAGAAAACTCTCCTGACTTATGTTTAGAAAACTCAGACTGACCCTGTCACTGTGTGCTGAGATATAAATAATGAATGACACTAAAGTACCTTAAAGTGACCTCCGCAGATGAGATTCAGTACAGGTCCGAGATGATTCTGATCTTATTCAGTTCAAATGTGTAGTTTCCGTTGTTCTCTCTCTATCATACAAACATATGTTTAACTACACAGGAAAAAACCTGCACTCTACAAGTGGCTGTGAGCGGCTCAGACATCACACGGACCAGCTAATACTAACAGCTAAAAATAGGGCCCTTAGTCATCCCAACTCTTCTCCCTCCCCCCCTGCTGTCTCCCCTTGATGTCTGAGGTAGACCTGTAATTTCATAAAGGACAGAAAAACAAAACGGGTTAGTGTAAAAATACCGTCTCTGAGACGCGGCTCATTCTTTCTTCTCTCTGCTTAGACAGTGGCGCAGCGGAGTTCAAACCAACTACAACAGCGTTTCTCAGCGGGCAGATACAATCACTCATGTCCTCCAATATGTCTGCAGATTTTCTAAAGCAGCTTCATAGGATATTAAAATGTATGTCAGTACGGATGTGAAAGTATCCGGAAGCATCACGTGCTGTGTTTACAGTAGAGAAAATCAGCTCCGTGTGTATCTGACTAAAAGTGGTCCGCTTGAGCAGACGTGCTGTAAGTTTCTTCTCTGTACATCTCAACTCCTCCTGTCTTCCTTTGGGACTTTGACAGCCCTTGTTGAACTACAATTCAATGCATTGTTATGTTGATCGCTCGCTCGCAGCAGACTGGCTGTTTGATGATCAAAAATTGACTTCTCCAGTGCATTTAACACCATCCAGCCTGCACTGCTGGGAGAGAAGTTAGGGAACATGATGGTGGATCCTCCCATGATTTCCTGGATCAT
>JAUMHF010000017.1:2166288-2177842 GCA_032359275.1 Microctenopoma steveboyesi | reverse complement strand
TTTATGGCAAACAATTTCCCTCTGGGATTAATAAAGTGTTTTGAATCTTGAATCTTGAATCTTGAATCTTGAATCTTTGGGCAGAGAGGATTGATAGGCCTGAAGTGGGGGACCAAAAAGCTCAGTTTCTGTCCCCGCGTCCTGCTCTACACCCTCGTTACTGTTGCAGCCACTGATACGTAACGTAAGTTTGTGTGGGATCTACATTGAAAGCATTGAGCTGCACACGCCATGTTGATTTATTCTCCACTCTGTTTGCACACTTGTGGCTTTAGGAATATAACATTTTCTTCAAACATTACTCTCAGGGTTTTAATCGTGGCCAGTGCTTACTAACACACCACTTTAAAATCAGAATCAGGATCATGAAAAACAGATGTTGGAGCATTTCAGAAAACGTGGTGAGGAGCTGCTAGGCTCACTGTACACAAATCACACTTTTATTCATGTCAACTTGTACCAACAGAAAATTGATATTTTGCAGAAAGAAACCTTGCAGAAGGTGCTGAAGGTTAGTTAGAAAGATTCTACACTCATACCAATTTCAAACACACTAAATTTTAAGCTGGTTTGCAGAGCTTAGCGCATAGAGTGGAAAAGTCATATGATAATAACATAAATATAAATATGTATAGTATAAAAATCCACCACTAATTTACAGTAATTTAAGCTCAGTACCACAACTATCTAATAAACCACATATAAAATTCCTCTGGTCTACATTTGTCCAATTAATATTAATGAACATGAACATCTTTGAACCGAGGCCTAAAGATGTAGAGCTCCCAGGGTGAGGGATGCTTCAGAATTTACTGTATTTACTACTGGAGGATTCAACATTTAAGGTACACCCTCCTGGGGTCGGTGTACTGGGGAAATGACTTTCTGAACTTTCAGACCTCGAACCACGTTGCTTAAATTAGTACGTTTCCAAACAACTTACATGCTGCCTGAGAGGAAATCGAGGAAACACTCCACCTGGCAAACGTGCTGCGGATGCATGTATGTATGTTGGCTTCAGGCCTTTGTCATTGATGTGGATGGACCTGAATAAACAAGCCCCCGTGGTGGGTTGCCAGGTTTGACTCAGTGTTTTAGAGTCCAATCACTTGCCTTAGCTGGTTGACTGAAAAATACAGACCTCAGGTTTTCAGAATTGTGGCAGCTGATTGTAAAGGAGGATCATTCGTTTTGCCAGTAGCCTACAATTTGAGTTAACCTCTGAGCTTTATGGTATTATTACCCCCATACACAACTTTAAAAAGGAAACCAAGCAACAAACTCTATGTCCACGTGTCTTTCTCCTCACAAAGGGGTTTGTTCACTACGACTGGAGGTCGTGATTTTTAAAGAGAACCGGACACCTATCACTGTGACTTGAACCAAGGGGCACAAACTTGGGCGAGCTGTCACCAACGCAACAAATCTTGGGCGGTTTGATGTGTTTGGATCAAACGGGTTATCTACAAACCCAGCGCCGGATCTCTGGTGAATGAACGTGTCTTTTAACCCTCTCTGCATTTACACCGGCAGGACCTGCAGGAGTCCACAAACACTTTATTTACTCTGTGTGCTCCAGGGCTAAGAGCGGCTATGGAATAATCTCAGCATTGAGGGGACAATCGGATGGAGCGAGCACGACTCACCGTGAGGATATCAGTAGTGGTTGGATCAGCCCGCTGTAACTGTTTAACCAACATTTTCCTCTGATGCAGCAGCTCAACGTCATCTGCAGGAGACTGCGAATGAATGTGTCTGTCAGTCATTTGGGTCGAGCTCCCCGCGCACCCTCTTCCAGCGAACCCCCCCCCCTGCACCAGAGAGCCCCCTGCATGCTAAAACACGGCGTCCTCCACAATTAGCATGATGATAGGATCCGCCATAATGAGACGACTTATTGGCAACAACACATGCTAATGATAATTGTAATAGCAGCAATCATTTCCGAGATAGGCTCCCTCTCATTTGCATTCTCTGCTTGCGTCTTCCTTTCTCCACTGTCTGTCTTGTTGCCATTCCTTTTTTTTTTTTAACACTTCGTTGTTGCGATCCCCTACACTGTATTTGATCCTTCTCTCTCTGCTCTTTCCCCATCTCTCCCCCTAACCTTCGTATTCCTGTTGTTTTCATTTGTGATTACTTCCCTTGACACAAACTGCCAGCCAGACAACAAATCAACATCTCTTTAACTTTAGCACCACTTAACTCGCATTGTGCTTATTCTGCAGCTTGCTTTGTTGTGGAAGATGGATGCGGGGTGTGATGAAGTGATACAGCGCTGCAGCGCGTGCGTTGGCTGGTTCAGACAGGGACTTAAATCAGCGTTATTGTGCCTTGCGTGGCTGGGTCGTTATGAAATACAGCTGTCAAGTTGCTGTAACTTAGCTGAATTTCCACAGAGACTCGACATTACACTCAGTCATGGAGGAAATTGCGATTTGTTAGCAGCTTGTTAGTCATAAATAAAACTCTAACACATATAATGCGTTGTTAATTGCTCGACTTATGAGAGACTGCGGGTAGCTGAGGGATGTTGTGTGTTCATCATTCTGCATTACTGTGATGTTTTGACGTCGAGGGAGGAGAAACTGTTGTGCTGATAACTTAGGGCTTAAGTGGTCCGCGACTCAAATTGGTTCTGCAGCACTATATATCTAGAGTTACCAGTTTTTAGGTACAGCTGTGCGCTACGGGACAATAGGATGCTGCTACTGCAGGATGGGAAACCAAAAGACAAGAGCAACGCACAGCTCCTGTCTGTGCTGGACCTGCTGGACCTGCTGCACGCTTTACGAATGCACACTGGGTATAATTAGACTTTCTCCTGCACTCAGCTCCAGCTCTGCTCAGTGATTAATCATAATGTTGCATGGGACAAACACACTGGACTGTTGGTCCAGACAGAGGCTACATCATTGTGCCGTGCGGTCGACCGTTGCTCACACGTGGGACATATCATGTCAAGCTGCATGAACACAACTACTTCATCTTTGCTCTGGCTGCTGTAAATGTTAGGCAAACTTTAGAGCGCTCCCAGTAAATCAAGTTACATTTTCCAGCAGTAATAGTTTTGTTGCTATGAATTAAAGGGGTTTTTCCTTCTTTGCCACCAGTTGACAAATTTGTTCATTTTCTAGCTTCACAGTTGCGTCGCTCTCTTCAGAGTAACGCCGTGTCCAGCTCCCCAGCAACCTGTTGTGCACCCACACACCGCACGAGTGTCGATCGAGGCATTTTAATTCCAAACTCTTCCTTTGAGCTTTTATATTTCATCATTCAGATCCAGCCCCATCGTAACGTGCACATTCTGTTATATTCTAAATCTGGCGCCTGGAGCTTGGCGAGGTTCATGGTTTTGCCTTGCACATTTCCCAGCTCTTTGTTCGGTACCTGACTCACACAATTTGCACTTGAACACAGCTCATACCAGTCAACCCACTCATCCCTATGTTCAGTCATATTGCTTCAGTCAGACCAGCAAACATCCTCTTACAGTAAATGTGCAAAGGAGAATCTACTGTAACCACGAACTGCACAGAAACCGTCTTCTCTTCTCACTAACTGGATCAAAGAATATTCACTCCTCCGTTTCGTTAGACGTTCTCATTGTTTTACCTGCAGCTGTTTCAATGATGCAAAACATGTTCATACTGGAAGACAAAAAAAGGTAGAAATGTGTAAATATAATATTTGATTTCGAAGGCAGACCTTCTGGGCATCATTGACATAGATGGATGTGACATTTGTCGACCAAAAATAGCTTTTCTGCACCGTCTCTACGTGTCGTCCGTGTCTGTTGACACACTCGCACTCTCCTTTTGAAACCGAATTCATTTCTAGCAGGACTCAGATTTTCCAGGCTGTGAGCTTGTGACTCCACTTCTGCTGTGAAGCATTCCTCGAGGACATCGCAGACAACCGACTTCTTCTCTCTAGTAATGGAATCTTTCTCTGCTTCCCTCCACCCGCGACCCCTCTCTCGCTTTCTCCTGCTCCCTGTTCTCTGATGATGTCTCTCTCTTCTCCCTTTTTTTCTCAAGTCATCAACCACCGACTGCACTAAGTTGTCCTCCTCACCACTCTTCATCTCTCTCTCTCCCCCATCTTCCCCTGAACCTCTCCATCACTGTCACCCTCCGCTCTACTTCACTGGACAACAGACATCGATACCACACACACACACACACGCACACGTGCACATGCAGGAGCACGCACGTCTTCTTTCTCTTATTCACGTGCATGCACCAAAATCATTTTTCTCCTTCTGCTGCAGTCACACATACACACACACACACACACAAAATGCCTGACTCGGTCTCCCTCTGTCAATGTTGTGGAACACCTCGACTCGCTTTGGGAAGCCTGGACTCATCCATCACCGAGGGCCGAGACTTGGATGTGTTAAGTCACCTCCTCTCTAGCATATTTCTACACATCGGTGTCATTTGCACATGCGTGTGTGGTTCTGTGCTGCATCTCTAGGCTCTTCAGGTTGTGTTTGTACAGATACAAACAGCGGCAAACATTTGTGAAGCCCTGCCTTTATTCAGCTCATCACCGTGTCCGCCCTCCACCCTCCTCCACCCAACTCCACCTTATTCTGTGTATATGTATATATTTGAGCTGTGTTATTCCTTGTGAGGTTTTGTTCTTCATTGCATTTGTCTCTACAGACCAGTTAAATTATTAACATAATAAATTAGACAGTTATAGTTCTCCAAGATGTCATTTCCAAAACGCTTACCCGTCTTCACCTTCTCAACGCGTTGCTCGTGCACCTCATATTTTCTCACCCTCCATCATTTTCTATAGCTCCTATCCTGTAACATCTCACCTAAACAGCAGATTATACGTGTCAGATAAAGCCGAACAGGGAGCTGCCGCCAGGGTGACGCTGTTATAAATACGTACGTAGATTCCTTCATCAGTCTCTTGCATCTGTGTTCTTTATAAAACTGCACCAACAGCATGGCTGTGTAATGTGAGAAACAGGCAGCGGTGCCGGGGGAATGGTAACTATTAGGAGAGGAAAAGTAAAGGGAGCGAGACACGAGGAAAAAGAGAGACAGTGCATTCGTCTACATGTGGCCTTCTAGTAAGTGATGCAGACAGCAAGTCGTCTTCAAAAAAGCGATTAGAAACATTTCAAATCTCCTTTGGAGAAAATGCAATAGCAGACAGGAAATGCATAATGGAACAAGATGTATCTAATCACGAATAAAGTCAACAGTCAACAGGGGCTGCTCCCGTGTTGCATATTGCTTCTCTTGTAAGGAGTGCGTCCACCTGCCTCTCTGCTCCTGCTCATCCCCTCCATTCGCTGCCATTTTAATCTTGCTGAGTGATTTTGAAATGCTGATTTGGATGTCGGGCAGCAACTTGAGGTGAGGCCTTCACTTTTTCCTGACCTCGCCATCCCTCCGTAGGTCTCTGGTGGATGTAATACATCTTAATAGATCAGCTCAGCTGGTCCTGAGCTATAGCCAAATACTGCCTGTCTGGGTTTTTTTAAATAGGTGCAGTAGCCTAATGGACTAGCTGAGTTTCCACGGGAAGTTATTAGTCTGCTGAACCAGAATATCCTCACCATAAATAAACAATTCCGTCTCTCTTTCAGGCACGGAGTCCTTATTTAAACGCCTTCAGTGTGATACACGGAAAAGGATTCTTTGCTGTGCAGACAGTATTTCTCAGAGATTGCATCAAAAGGAAATCGTCTGTTATCGTCTACACGGTGAGAGGACATAACATGATGTTATATCCCGGTCACAACGATGTGGAAACACCCTGAAACACTGGGGTTATTCTCCTTACTGTGTAAAATCTGTGGTAACAGCGTTCATCTGTGTGGCGCCGACTGCTAGTCAAGTGTGAGGCCTGATAACGTCTCTCTCTCTCCTAATCTCCTGCTCGCCAACGGGCTGTTGGGTAGGTTGGGGTTTCTCTGTTCGCCTGACGTCCCTACGGGGCCTGGCGACAGTGGCGATGGATTCGGCTTAGAAATGGTGTGGAAATTGCTTTCTGCTTTTCTCCAGCCATGGCAAACTGGTGCGACTTACACCCGGGTGTCCCCCTGCCTCCCTCCGGACACAGGGTGAGACTACAGCATTCAAAAAAGCAGCAGTGAGAGAAGCAGGGAAGGGAAGAGGCAAAGCATCACGTGTTTGGAGACTGTGTGCCTGAGAAAACAGGTTAAAGCACTGTGAAAAATAAGCTCTCTAGCTCTAACTACCTTATTTCCAACATGAAAGTCTCCCCCTCCACCTGTGTGTCCTTACATGCAGCTACTTCCCTCCATCCCGACTCATTTCCCCAGACACAAACTTGCTCTTTTTTTCCCCCTTTGAGTGTGAAACGACCCCAATAATGTTGCCCAAACAGTCTGTCCCTGGACAGCGAGGGAAAAAACACCTGTCGCTAATCATAAGTCATTTTTTTCATGGACCGTCTTATTTTGTGGTGTGAATTCACGGGGACATTATCGCTGCCAAGGGACCAACAAAATCAGCCTCCCGTTAACTGTTGGATGGAGCGGAGCGAGATTTGCGGGACAGATGAAGCAGCTGCGACTTTATATCCTTTTCTTTTTATTTGTCAAGCTATTCGTTCTAATTAGCGCGACGAGCTTCCGGCGGATCAGCCCGGGTCACCTGCACGTTGTTGGACAGCTTCAGTGATGTTCTCTCTCAAGTAGATAAACAAATAAATGGCGTCGCGCACCATTAGACGGGCAGTTGGTTGTTGCTGCTGCTGGTGCGCTGGCTGGCTTTAAAGGTCAGAGCTGTTTCCCTGATGTGCTTCAGCTACTGTGTCTGAGGACGCACTCACCTGCAGTTAAAATGTGTGTTTTTTTCCTGTGATTGGTGTGTTTCTCCCCGACTCTAAGAAGCACAGGGCATTAGACAAAGTGTACTTTTTACCAGGTGGACTGCAGTAAGAGTCGTGTTGCTTGTGCGACTGTACCAGAACAGAAATAGACACATGAAAAGAAACACGCGAATAAAAAGTGAAATTCTGGTGAAATAGTTGAACTTTTGTCTCACAGCAGAGAAAGCTGGAGGTGAGGGAATTTTAGAAGAGTGAGCTGAAATTCAGCTGAGCTGTGGCCTGACACTGAAGCTTGGGTGAACTGGATTATAAAATATAGTTTTTCCTCCTACCATCCTGACACAGAGCTGGACTCACAGCAAGGAGGTTGTGGGTTCAAACCTGCTGCCACCTGGAGCTTTTTCTCTGTGAACAGTTCGCATGTTCTCCCAGTGCTGGTGTGTCGGCGCTATCTGTCCATCCCAGCTGTCAGCTGGCGAAGGCCCCAGCCCGTCTGTGACCCCCCAGGGACTCTTTCTAAAAGGTGTATTATCGCACGTTTCCACCGATGCAACTGTCGCTCTAGTCTGCAGGTTTTGTCTTAGTGACTTCGGGCTCATTCTCTCATTCACAGCACAATTTACCTCCCAGACTGAGACAGAATATGACGGAGCAATGTTCCTGCTTTCAGGAGTTGACCTGTAATACTGTCAAAAAGAGACTTTCTATTAAACATTGGTGTGATCTGAAATATACACAATATCTTTGGAAAACACGCGTTAACTGTTTGGACTAAGGATGCAGGACCGATGACACATTTACAGAAGGAAAAATGCACTGAAGACGGTTAAAAAAACATACATGTGAATACAGTGAAAATTTGAGCGTGAAAAGAGAAAGCGATGCTGCTCGAACATTCGACGGTCTGTGTGCACTGCTGAAGACTGATGTAGACGGACGTGCTGTGTGTTTGGATATGTTATTTATTCATAATCAGAATGATCCGAACCAAACGTGAAACACAACAAGCCATCAGTGGGGATCTCTGAGTCGAATCGTAATGACCAGCGTAAATCGGGAAGAGAATAACAATGTTTTACTCTGTAGGTGTGTGTGTGTGTGTGTGTGTGAGGACTTATTAATGAGAGAGGGGGGAGCAGGAAGGAGATCAACACATGCATATTCTATGCTGGTACTCACTTGTGCAAACACGCTCTCTCAATTGAATTAACACATGCAATTGCACATACATATGTATGCGTGACTGGAAACTCGTTCAGGATTGTGTAGGGATGTTAGCGTGAGTGCACGAGACAACACGACGCTACACAAAGAAGAAACGACAGACAAAACAGACAGCTGATTCCAGAGAACTGAAGTACTGTTTCAGCTGACAGTTAGACAAACAGTGAGACATCGGTGTCTGGGCATTTCGGGGATTCCTGCAGAAAGCTGCTCTGAAGGCCCCCTTAAATCCTGCTGCAGTCTCCAGGCACCAAGTAAGATGAAGCTGCCTCGCAGACAGAATCTCTGAGAAACAAATTTGAACATTTTCACTGGGCTCAAACTAAAAATTTGAAAGAGAGCAACAGAAGGAGCATAAAGGCGGACAAAGAGGAGAGAAAACAGAGAAGCAAAGTCAACATCATCAGTAGAGGGAGAGACACAGGAAGTGGGAGGGAGAGAGAAAGAGACAGACAACCCATGGATGAGTAAAATCTCCTAAAGGCAGAAAGCCTCGCAGCAAAGACCTCCTGGAAGAAAAGCAAAACAGGGAGGAGCAGAACATCTTTGTGAGGATAAAAGAAGAAATGTAATCGCCCAGTTGTTTCTCTCTCTCCCAGAGGCCCCTTAGAAAACAACTGGTGCTTTAAGCTTGGACAGATAGCAGACAGAGGGATGACGGTTAGAGAGGAGGAGAATACCACAGAGGGTTGGGAGGGAGGCTCGCACACTCACACACACACACTGTTCCCTGTGCAAAAGATGATGAGCATGCAAACACACACACACCATCGTGCATTCTTTCTCACACAAACATTTCCTTTCCAGATTTGCTTTGGTACAAAGGCAGTAACATTCATACAGTAGATTCACTCACACACACACACACACACACACTCTCAAACACAAACAGTGTGTGTGTGTATCTCTCCCCTCTTCCTCCCTCCGTGTCCCTGTGGAGCTGCGATGATGGAGATGGAGAGCAGTGCGTATTGACTGTGACTGTGACACAAAGCCGCATCCAGCACAAGACACCTCAGAGGGAAAAAAGACTCTGCTTCAAAAACAAGACCTCCAGTCTGCCGCGCCAACACACTCTCATAAAGAGTGAGCACAACATCTGAGCGGCAGCTGCCATGATGTGGACACGAACAAGGTGAATCCCTCGTCTAGTCTTTTTATTAAAGGCTTGTGATGTGGACTAAATGGGAGTGAAACGTGTCCAGAAGAAACTGTTTTCATCTTCATGCAGACATTACATGGTGCATTTGCATTTCAGGACATCATGCACACTCCACAGTCAGCATCACGTGGTCCTGTAAGTCTGCCTGTCCCCTCACCCGCCTCTTCATCAGCATGTTGGTCAAACGAATGTCTGACAAGCCTCCACATGAGCACGAGAGGAGATACAAACAACCTGCTGCAGTTTGGTAAAAGCTTGAACCTGCTGAGCTGTGAAAACCTACTTGTATTTAATATCAGGCCTCAAATGAGCTCCGATTCTTTACTGCAGTTCCTGGAACTTTGTTTCCAGTGTGACACACACGTCCTTTCAGTGATGCTACAGTGTGGGGGGGGCTCAGTCCGAACCCCGTTCAAGCTTTTTTACCATACATAGCCTTGCGTAGCAAGGTTTAGGACAAAATGATGCAGAAAACCCAACAGTCCCACGTCAAGTGAACTCAGCACAAAGGTTAACACTAAAGTGCAGTTTGCATGGGGCTTGTTACAGGCACGACTTGTGGAAGACGGTGGTTGATTTTGTGCTGTGTTTAAAACTGCTTGATGGCTCTACTGCATTTTAAAACGATGTAACTCTGTTTCTGAGCGGAGATTCGGCTCTTTTGGGCATATTCGGGTCGTTATGTAAGAACAAAACGAAAGTAAAATGCTCACGTTCTGCCCACGTGTTATAGTTCAGACTTCATATTGATGTCTACCTTATTCAGTACTAACGTGTAGAATTTCAGTTTTGCTTTTTGCTGTTGTGTGTTATTACACCTGGTTATGACACTTACAGCACACAGTCATTAAAGAACTATCAGACGTTGGAAGAAGTAATACTCATGAAAAGGGCTCATACTCAGCAGGTTTTATGAGACTTACAGCTAAAATAACAGAAATATTTAAGGAAGTCTGTTGAAATTCTAGGGTTCAGAGGGTTAAATCACAACGCGTCATGTTGACAGATTTTCTGTTAACGCAGTGAGAAGTTTTCAATTTATGGCTCAAACGTCATGATTTATTTCCCCAATTAGTTTTTCACACAATTGGCTTTTGAATTCTCATTTCTAGCTGGCAGCTTTAGGCTTGACCAGCTGAAAGGACACCTCAGCTAATCACCAGCGAACTGAAGTATTTGTTTGGGAATGTTTTCCGTATTTCTAATTGACTCAGAAGAAGCTCCTCTCATTTTAACTTTACTCACAAAGACGTTTAAGGACGAGAACTGTGAAAACTAACCAGCGTGTTCGGTGAATGTTAGTTTGGGTGTCGGTGGGTCTGCAGCGCTAACCGAACAGAGCTGCTCATGCTCAGCTGTACTAAACGTATCTACAGCACCGGAGACTGACAGTGTGCTGTAGCTACATGCTGGGACTGGATAAGTGCCTGAAAATGACTCATGAAGCCATGAAGACGTAGGGTACCCACCGACAATGATACCAACAGTGAACTAAACAGCTTCTGCCTGATCAGGAGTTGGGAAACATCCTAACTGTTATAACACAAAAGTTTTGGTCAACAGATGTTCATAATTATGGCTTTTAGAGTTCCTGATTTGTGAGGGCACACTTGTAATTCTAAATCCAGTTGCTGACTGAAGACCATCGCATCTCGGCTGTGGAAAATTTTTTGTGTAACTTTCGTTTTGTGGGAACCAACAATAAGCCGACAATAACTGATAATCCTCCTTACTTTATCCTACATATTCCATCCTGATACACGATAATATCTTTATATTGAAGTCATTATTGTTATGGTTAACACGCTGTGTTCTCATTGTCTTCCTGTGAAATGAATTATGCCATAAACAATACTTGCACTTGGTGCTTTTGCCGGCTCTGGATGCCGTCTCAAGCTTCATGGCAGACCGCAGCACCCGTGATGATGTAACTAATGGGTGTAGGAGCCCACGATGGAAGCCCAGCTACAGACCTGATGTCAGATTATGTAGGAATTAGAAGGAAGTCTGGAAAACAAGGAAAATAACAGTATATATAAAACACAGGAACACGAAAAGCAGAATTTGACTAATTGAGGAACATATTTGCACACGCTGTTTTATGGCGTCCTCGACCATGAAGCCTACAGCTTTAGTGAGGCTGACCACAGTGGGAAACACCCGGCAGTAATTACGACACATTCTGTCCCCTGAGCTGATCACAGAGCCATGTTTTAAAGTAACAACAAAAAAACAACCCTTTATTTTATTGTTTTATATCTATTTATTTATTTATTTCAGTTACAGACAGGACCTAGGGATATGAAAAAGGGGAAGAGAGAAAGAGAGAGAGGAAAAGAA
>JAUMHF010000017.1:2120913-2148897 GCA_032359275.1 Microctenopoma steveboyesi | reverse complement strand
ATTTGTCTGCACTAATTTAAATGCCTGTTCCTACAGTGGAAAGTTGCTGGTGAGATGCATACATGCAACTAACAAGCTTTCCCCTAAAGGCAGACAAGGATGTGCTTTCAACGGGCGCTCGGCTTCCAGCTTTCAGCTACAATAACAAGAGCTCCCAAGAGGGGGCAGACTTGTAAAAGACTAAGACGCGCTGCCACAGAGACACAGTGTGAAGTGGTTGTGTGGAAATGTGTGCGTCACTGACGGTGACAATGAGTTTTGTAACTCAGTGACAAAGTTATTGGCCACGACAGGAGGTTCTTTATATGCTAAAGAACAGATTGTATGTGTTCGCACCTTCCTGTGTCGCCGACATTATTACACCTGGAAAGACACGAGTAATTAATAAGTGGAGTGGGCTGTTTGATGAACTGACAGAGGACATACCCTGGATGAGGGGGGAGGAGGAAACGTAAGAGAAAAAAAGATTCAAGCATTGCAGTGCAGTGGTGCATGCAAAAGGCCGAGGAGTGGAGGACGATAGAGCTGAATGTGGTAGAAAAGAAATGGACACTTATAAATGTATCAGCTCATCAGTTTAAAGTGGCAGATGCAGACCAAACATCCAGTGTGTTAGATATGATGTGAGACAAATAAAAAAACAGCAGAACCACAGGCGAGATGATGGAATCTGAGTGAGTGGACACATCCAGCATCGCCATCCAAACTCCAGCACCGAAAAGTTACAGATGCTGGGTCAAATCAAAGTTCACACTGGACCTACAAGGCCGGGTCAGGCTGGTGCACAGGTTCGGGTCACAGGACACCAGGCAAGAATAACCAGGCTGCAGACTTTCTGCAAAAACAGTCTGGAAAAGAGTGAAAGAAAGTGTTTATGTAGACGAGCCAGAATCAGCGCAGAGCCGGTGCTTCCAATGAGGACGTGGGAGGAGCCCGGAAGCTACCGCTGATTGGCTGAACCGAACACCAGAGGGGGGAAGAGGAGCAACGAGGAAATGTACTTTAGCCACGCAAACAGAAGCAGAGACCGTGACAGATGCAGGCAGCTGATGGGCAGAAGATATTTTTACGTGCAACACAGAGGCTGTTTTCTAACACGGAGTCTTCCTGATGAGAAGGACAGCTTCCCTCAGGCCTTCAACTGAAATGTCCCATTTTCTCTCACCACCTAATCCACACCTACCACCTCACCTGTGAATGCGTTTGGTGAACTCCATCTTCGCACTAGGTTTATTGAAAGAACTCTCACAGTGTAGAATAAAAAAAAAAATCACGCTCGCTCGCTTCAAGAGCTGCAATAATAACACAGAGTGAGTGGGCTGATACACACACACACACACACACACACACACACACACACACACACACACACACACACACAACTGTGTGGGCAGAAATAAAGCAACGCACGCGTCTGGACAGGGCAACGCATGTGTGTGCAAATGTATGAGAACATACTATTTCAGATCATAGCTCAGTAACTTGTTTGTGTGCAGATTGTGCCAACACGTCCCGTTAACATGGAAACGGGCTTTTTAGAGGAAACAAATCAAGTTGTGAGCGTCGGTTGAGTCTGTTTGAATGACTTCCTGGCCGTCCTGGCTGCCTGCTATTGTGTTGCTTTGTGTGACCTCAGCCTGCCAGCACATTAAAAATCAGTGGGTGCAGCTAAAAACTTGATTTCATTCACCAGTGTCTCATCAGCAAACGAGCGCCTAACCACGCGCGCCGCCGCGCTCGTCGCTGATCTGTCAGTAGTCTGCATGAGTGTCTGATGATGAAGGATGAATTTAAGACCATTACTCTTCACAGGTCATCATCTGTGGCTTCTCCCGCGCTTACATGATTGAAGACGAGAGTAATGCGCTCGCTGACTCTGTATCCTGAACTCTGACAGCATTAAGGCTGCGTGTTGCTTCTTTGACTGGCAGATGCATGTGTCACACTGGTTCTTATGATTTCACAAATATTGTTCAGCTTTTTGTCTTAAACCGTTTCCTGTACAACCACGTTTGCTGGGAATCAGGTGCAGGTTATGGGGATTGTAGACTTTTGCTTCCTACTCTCTTTATGGATTATACTTTTAGGCTACGGAACACCGCGCGTAGTGTTCAGTGCATTGTTTTTTACGTTTTCTTATTTCTAACAAGACAGCTCTCTTCATAACCACTTTATACGTTGGACATGTTTGAAAGCGTTTGCTTTTTAATAATGTGACTAATGCATAGTTTCATCATGATTTTCAAATTAAAATGACATTCCTGTATGCTCACTGTGCCTGTGCTTCACTACATGAACATTTGTGCTCCTCCAGTGGCTCTGTGACTTCTGTTGTTCAGCTTGACTGAAAACAACAATTGACCACTGTATTCTGATTGGCCAGAGTGAGAGTAGTCGATGGATGTAAGAGATGTAGAAGAGGGTGCAGCATGTCATACTGTGGGGAACTCATTTCACAATATGTTGCTGTGAAGTCTTCCTCCTACTGTCTTGTGCGCTGGCGAGTTAGGATTCATAAGCTGCTCTTATAAACCAGATTTATTTGCTGGATTACACTTCACAACCACTAGATTGCTCGTTTACTTAGACGCGTGCTTCTTATTTGTCTGCAAACACACTTTTTATCGCTGATTTAGGAGTCATCAGTGATTGGCTTCCAGCACATTGCTTTTGTGCTTGTTTGGAGGCACAAATAGAACATAGAAAACAAGCCAAGGGAGGTGTCACTCGCTAGCTGATAACAAAACCAGGAAGGCAACCCTGAAAACAAAACCTCCCTTGTGTTTTATTATTTTATAAATTATTCTTTTAATAATAACAATATTTTTTTAAGTAATGTGCCTTCCCGACACATATGGACGAGCATCCTTAATTTCACCTTTACCCGCCCAACGTTTATGACCTGACCACTGAGCTTCCTCCAAACGCCACAGTGACCATCTGCCCATGCGTCACTGCAGCATTTCCAGAGTCCTCCAGCCTCCAGCAACATCAATTCCTCTCGTGTATAACATACCCATGAGGACGGTGTGCTGGTCCCTGCTTGTTTATTAATGTAAACGTATTATACTTATCATCCACAGCAGTGTGAAGCTTGTGTGAGAGCAGCCATTAGTCTAACTGCATCACCATTTGACTGCAGGAAGCTGGACACTGCACACGCTGGCAAATCATATTATAACAACTGTAAAATAGGTCGTTGTCCAATTGTTTGCACCAATGGGACTATTGTTCTGACTTTATTGTCGGATGTGTTGCTATCCCGTATCAAATCAGTACAATATATTATACAGCAGATTGCAGGAACGCTGCGAGTCTCCATGATATTTGACTAGAATAATACATCACTTCTACAACCTGCTATGGATTTCGATCAAAGCGCCACTGGATGCCCTTGAATGCATAGCTCGTATCATCCCGCCTGTCGAACAGAGTAAGAAAGCCACAAATTAGCTCCTTATTTACACAACCTCATACATACACAACGAGCGAGATCTGAGTCGATGTGCAGAATAAGAAGTAGAAGAAGATGTGCCCTCGTTCTGTTGAGAAAATATAACATATATTTATATTGTAAAAGAAGGTGCTAATGACAAAAATGAAATGACACATATGAAACATGCACCTGCGTTTCCTCTCAGAGAAAATATAATGATCACACTGCATTCAGCTTGATGGTGTGATGAGCATGAATATAAGTTTTTTCATGTGGATACTCTGGCACAGTAAAGCACAAAACAATAAACACATGGGCAGAATGAAAAGGACAGGAGATAGGAATAGTAAGAAAACACGTAGACAGACGAGCTCGTGATAAACAAATGAAAAGAGAATTAGCCAAAGAGTCACTTAGCAGGACAAACAGGATATAACACGTCGTTCACGCTGAGACAATGTTATTAACCAAACTGAGAAAAAAAACAGAAGAGAAAAATGTGCCAAAGTTCTATCAGGCTTATTGCTGTCCTGCGTTAGCTCGTGTCTTTGAGACTCTGTAAATGACACTGAAACTCATTAGTCTCAAAATGCCAACGTGTCACAGAGTATGAAACCTCAGAGCCAAATTATTTTACTGTCAAGGTTGTCTTTGTTTGTCTGGGTGGAGAAATGTCTACATGTTGGTTCGTCTGCAGGGGACATCTCCAGAGGACAGTACCTCTTAAGTAACGTTCAGCATAACTGCATTAAACTGAAAACCCACAGTGCCGTCGTCCTTCAAAGACAGAAAGACCTCGTGCATTTCCTACCTAGGTCTTCAGTGCTACCCTTCCAAAATTAACCAACATGTTATTAAAGCAAGATAATGAATATTTGTATTAATCATAATGATGTAATAATATTGGGGGGGATGGATCTGATTTTTGTGGGGATCGTGGTACTAGTCCCAGGCCCGGTTAAACGGGGAGGGTTGCGTCAGGAAGGCCACCTGACAGATGACACATTAAATCAGAACTCGTGTAACTTATCTTCTCCTCTAAAAAACCCAGAGTTATGATTTAGATTCATACTTTTTTCCAGATGGGATTTTTAGGAAGGACATATGCTCCATTCTCTTAACTTTACTTAACCAACGTTAAACAGGCACAGCTGTGTCCTCTCACCAAACTTTCATTCTGTGTCCAGTGTGTCCATGTTGCACTGACCACAGGTTTGACTGCACACACGCAGACACACACACAAAGGCCCACTCGAGCTGACAACTCCATCAGCAGCTGGCCGGAGGACAGAGCTGACAGCTGTCTTGTTCAGACACAGGAGATCTTAAAACCCGAGGTTCCCTGGCTCACAGCTGTTGTAAATACACGAGTTTAGTATGAAAAAGTCCTAAAGAGGAACAAATCTACTGGGCTGTAGCTGCTCATCGTGGGTCATTGTGATCTTTTCCATTCTGCTGATTGTTGGAGGTAAATAGCTTTTTGATGGGTAGTGCATGCTCAGTTCTGGGAAATCAGCTGATGAGAAGATGCCTGAGACCAGCTCGAGTCTTTCCAGTATTTACCTGCTACTCGAACCACAGCACCCGAAGCGTGAATGAGTGCGTGTTTGGTTGTGTGAGAGCAACCGTCTCAAATTCCTCAAATCCGTAGCAGCTAGCAGAACACTGTGACATGCGCAGCAGATAGCACAGACAGAACAAGTGGCTTTGCATCAGAGAGCGAGCGAGGGAGTGAAATCGTTCTATTTGCACAATAATGAAGTGGGGTCAGAAGCCATCGGCAGTGTTTGCCTCCCACCTAATTGTGCTCATGTTTTAATGGACTCCGTGCTCCATTATTTTGCTGACCCTGGCTTATCACAGAGGCCTCAATTACAAAAGGAACAGAGCCGGGAGCACGAGAGCATGTGTGCGCATCTGCATGCATTTGTCTGACTGTGGGGAAATATTACTGCCAGACAGTCGTAGCTTTTAGCTGCTGCTCTGCTGATGTGTGTGTTGTCACGTCTGCAGTCCTACAGTCGTTGGAGATGTCTTTGTTTTGAGTTTGGCTTGTGTCAGTCTGTTGGTCAGCTCACCACGAAGCAGAGAAATGTCTCCTTATCATCCCAGGATTTTCCTTTAGCTCCACCAGCAGGCGACATTTTTGCTTTCGATTGAAGTGTGTGAAATTTTGGACAGATTGTTTGGAGGTCAGTCAATATGACAACTGCTTTCATTCTGAGTGGTGGTGTTACGCAACACGCGATTCAATAGAAGTTTAATCTGATGAAACCTAAATAAATAAATAAGTAGCCTGATGAAATGTTGAGTTGCGTGCGAAGATTGCTTCGTCCACCTTGTCTCCCGCTCTCTGTACCTTTCTGCAGATGTCCAGTGTGCAGCTGCTGGTCCTACCAACCTGCCCGCTGCTTCGTCTGCTGCTTCTTCTTTGATTTGCCTGCTGTTCTTTTCCCTCTCCTCTGTCCACTCACACCAAGCAGTGTGTTCTCAGTGTTTTAGATCTGGCTGAACATGGATTGATTCCTAATTTTGCTGTGACTCGTGCGAACTGTCCGTTGCACCACGCAGCATGCATCAGTCCAGAAAACTCTAGAGTCAGTTACAAACACCAATATTTTGGGCACCGATTCGCTCTGGGCAGCCCGGCTTCAGCAGCTGAAGGAACTCTTTCTTCGTGCTTATTGCTATTCATCCTTTTCTGCTGCCAACTGGCTCTTAATTATTCAGCTGAATAAATTACCTATAAAGCAGAAAGTGGAGTCACGGTGTGCCAGGAGGGAGCAGGCATGTCAGCTTCAAAGGGCCAAAACCTGCCCAGATCCTGTGGGCTTCACTCCACTTAACACCAGTCACTAAGTATATATGTCGAGGCTTTCATAAGCCCGGCTTAAATGTCAGAGGGTAGATAGCTCCCGGGTGTGAGGCTCCGCATTGAATGGAGCTCACATTTAAATCAGCCTGCGCGGCTTCGGTGACCTTCGTTGGAATTAAGTGAACAGAGGTTGAGGAGGAGGTCAACCTCAGATGATTTTGAATTTCTCTCATTTAAATGTTGTGATGAACAATATGCTTCGCAAAACACCCCTTTGAATTTTGGATCGTCGCCTTCGTTTCCCCGCGCCTGAGATGTGCTAATCTCTCCGAGTGGCTCGTCACTTTTACCCACTTAGTGTCCAGATGGTGAAACTGTGGATTGTGGAAAAACTTTTAATACATATCTACTCCAGTGCTTTAGACGATAATAAGCCGCCTCTCCAGGGGCTCGGATAGTCCGGGTAAACTAAATGACCACGGGTCCTCCCATAGTGATTTCTGTCAAGGTGCTATTGAGCAGTGTGCTTAACCCCCACCTGCTCCAATGGAGCTGTCAAGCGCAGGAGAAGCAGCAAGATAATATGTGGTCGAAGTGGTTATTTCCCATGTGAGAAGCGTGTGTACCTGATCCAATGAATGTAAAGCAGGTGGTAACAGAGGAAGGGTGAGCTTGGTCAGCAGACCTTCCCTGGGTGGACAAACCTAACCAGATGAATGAGATTGCAGCGCAGCATCTTGTTACCCGAGAGAGTGGATATTTCTATCGCTTCTCAAATGATCTGTTCTCACTTAGTCCTAGTTGTTAATGTTGTGTTCTGTTTGTCATCTATCGCTCGGTTATTCCCAGTTTGAATCAAAACCAAAAGCGTGGGCGAAGTCCTCCCACAGTCCAGACTCTGAGCTGCCCTCAGTGAAGGGTTTTCTCACACAGTCACAGCACAGGGGTTATTATCCAAAATGAAAAGTCACCTGGCCCTTACCTGGGCTATTTCAAATAAACCTACAGGAAACATACGAGCTACTCTCGTCCATATGTGTCCAACCGCAGCACTAGCAGGTGGTGATGAAATCAGCATCACATCTCTATCAGCGGGAGCGCTCTTCAACTCCATTCTGCCAACTAATCACGCAAACATCAATCAAATTATGAATTTAGTCAAAACAAAAATAGCATTTCTCTTTTTGTTTGATTAATGGCCTGTGAGCCTCGGGGGCAGGGTGGGATTTTCTCGGGCTCAGTCTCTTCAGTTTGCCAGTGAAAGTTAAACGTGCCTCACTAATGTCATATAAATGCCACTCCAGACTCCTGCTCGAGCTGTAATTGCCACTCTGACTCACTGTGCACGATGTCAGAAGCAACTGACAAGCGACTTATGCAATAATACCACACTAAACTGGAGCTCAAAGCTTTTCGCTCGGCTCCTTTAACGATGGTTATGATAATTACACATTTCAGGGGTTTTAAACAAAGAGACAGACGATCATCCAACAACTTTAGTAGAAAATGTAACTGAACACAAGCTGAAAGAGTCAAAAACTAATGATCCTTTTTAATTATCTCACTGTAGATAGAAATTACCCTGAGGAGGCAGGAATACAGGTGTTAACGCTCCACCATGGGAGGACATGATCTGAAACAGACCCATGACTCCCAGCTACAAGCATCCAATAAGACCAATAAGACAGGCTGGTGAAAAACAGCTGACATGTGTATTTACAAGGTGGTAAAAATGATGGAGTCGGACATAACTGGAGAGTCAGCTGGGTCGCCATAACAAACGAGACAAATCCACCTGTAAAGGTGAGAGAAGGTGAAGCAAAAAGGAGGATTCAGTTGTCCTGGATGAAATAATCATGAAGCCTCAGCATTATTTACCCATTAACCGTTCCAACCAATAGCTGTGAAACGTTGGCCTAAGAAGTTCTGAGTTAGTGTGAAATCATAGCGTGATTCCATAGGAATGAATGCATTCGCATGCATTAAGATAACATGCGCCGTGTCTCATTCCTGCAAAGCGAGTGTCCAGTTTTATAACTTAATGAACTCACGTTCAGTACATGACAGCATTAAAGGAAACCTATGAGTAATTACTAAACGTCCTTCTGTGTAACGTGATGTTTGTGGTCGTCGTAGCTCGCAGAACGTCTGAACTCGCCTGACAGGCTATGATTGCACAGCACAATGTAGTTTACCAGGTTACGTAGGAAGTAGAAAAGATTATCCAATCAGGCCGCCCGCCGCCGGTACATGTTACAAATCACTTTTGTGACGTTCTCCACACCAGCTCCTGTGCAGGTGTAGCCCCCGCTCAGCCGGTTACCTGCAGATGGCTGCAGCTCGCCACCAACAACCTTCCTTCGTGAGCACAACTCATCACTTTTCCCCACAAACACATGAGATATGCTGCTAATGCTGTTGTTTTCCGTCGTATTTATCTTGCTCACTTTGGTGTCACTTTCCTAGTTAAGCCATTCAGCATCACGGGGCTGCTTACAGTGTTTTTACCCGTCAACCAACACGGAGCAGAGGATTCAGAGAAAGGAGCAGCAGAAAAAAAGAGACAGCTCATGCAGGCTAATCTGCCAGCCATGCGAGCCCTGCAGGGCTGGGCTTGGTAATGTGATTTAGATGAATTTCCCCATGCTGGTGTGTCACTGCCGTCTCCCCTCAGTGCTCCAGCGACAGTCCCTCATTACACACCGTGCCACCATCAGCCGTGTCGCCAACGAGCGTGACAGTTTTTGACACTGGGACACCCGGTTTGTTCGCGGGTGAAATGACAAAGGAAAATGAAGAAGGCATAGGGAAGTTTACAGAATTAGAAATAACAGCATTGGCATTCGAGCAGTTCAGTTCACATATAAACACATGTTATTGCAATATATATCACAAATAATCACTTAAATATGCTTCCAGTATCGTCCGTTGCTCTTTCTAACCCTGAACTGACTTTTCTAAGAAGCTCTGCAGCACCTGTTTTTGCAGAGGAGGCAAAAAAGGTGACCTGAGTGCAGTCATTGTGGACGAGAGTACGGATAGTGCACACACTGTAAGTGTACAGTTTGAGGACAATATGTGTGTGTGTGTGTGTGTGTGTTTGTATACACTGTCAGTGAATAAGTGCCTGTTTAAAACCTCCCTGCCTCAGGCCTGGGCACTGGCTGTTTGCCGACGGCAAAAAAATAGAAAAGGAAAGTGTCCTCCTGTGCCTGCTTCGCCACATCCCTCTCCCTGTAATGAGGCTGACTCAACAACGCCACGCTCATCTCCAAATGCAAAGGCTGCAGCTGAAGCATGAATGACAGGCCGCTCCACCTGCCGCGCATGTGTGTGTGTGTGTGCCTGTGTGTGCGTCGCTGTTGATGAGCGAGCTCCCTGTAGATGTCAAGAACAAAAGCACCAAGCGACTTTACATCCGTCTTCATTAACCTCACGGCTAGGTTGTCATAACGCCTGCAGACCCCTTTGAACAAAATCAAACTAAGAAGCGGGAGCATTTGCACTTGCACTCTGTCCATTTGGAGCGCACACATCATCGAGAGGAAGAAGACTTTGAGAAGTCAGGACAAGGGCAAACTTCTGCATTCCTCGCCCCTGTGGTGTTCTCCTACTCCAGTCTCAATCACTGAGCCTGGTTATCTCCGCCAACCAATTATTTGATTAGAAGAAGGAAATAGTTTCAATCATTTAAGCCACTTCATAATAAGGAGGGGACTCTACAGGATCCCAGTGATCTAGCAAATGCCACAGGGCTAAGCCTCTGAATGCTGGGATATGATCTAAAGAGCTTCCAAATAACTCTGCACACAGACCCACGCTGATCACTTTCACACACATGGTCAACCTGAGGTCTAACACACCTCACAGGGAACCGTGAGACACGCACCAAGCTTCGATTTTTCTAACTCAAAGGGAATTTTGAGTTGAAAGAGCATATTTCCATTTGGATTAAATAAAAAATGTAGTGTTCTCAGAGCTGCTAAAAGGTTGAGCTGTTGTGTTAACAACGCACAATCGTGGGTCGTGCACCTTTGTGTCACCTCGCGTTTCTTCATGCCGCAGCACGGCGGCTTTCATCGCCGGGTGTGAACAGCAGCTTCAGCTGTGGAGGATGCATCACCGCTGAGCGTTGACTGTGTTTTAACAAGTGCGACTGGCCTCATCTGTTGCATGACGCTTACATGACATGACAAACCTGTCTCATTAGAGGACGGAGGAACACTTTCTCTGTTTGTGGCTGGACAAAGCTACTGGAACTGGGCCGGTTCTGACGTTTTGAAGCGCACTGACATTCATTTGTGCTTCTGGGCTCGCTTTTTTCACAGCTCTCTTTTTGAGTGTCCTGTACCTTTAAGGATAATTCACACTCGCCTTTGGTTTGTTTCAGCAAATTCTAACAGAAACATTTATTTAAATGTGTTTACATTGACAACATAATGTATTCAGTCATTAGCAGTCGTCTGTTGTGAACACTAATGCATAATGAATCTGTCCTGTTGTTTTCGTACACGCAGAACGGGGACGAGTGCGAGAGAAACACTTCTCATAACCTGCTCTCATAGCACAGGATGTGATGCAAGAGGAAAGCAACGGATTCACTCAGGCTATTGATTTCCAGCTGAAGCAGATTACGCTCTCAGCTGGGTAGAGGCATTCCTTTTGAGGGGAGACCGCTGGAGCACAGATGTTCAAAGGCATCGGTGGCAGAGCAGCGCGTTTACCGCGTTGTCTTTCAGCTGCACGAGCACAAGTCGTACCCGACATTACCTTCATGTCGTGTGTGATGTGTCACCTGTTGCTCCCTCATAAAAATAGATTGAGTCGTTGTTCTGAACAATGAGGCGCTTTTCGTGTGCGCGTCACAACAGCATGATGTGTTTTACATACTTAAAGATGCTGTGGCCTGAATGTTTAGGCCATGAGCTGGTGTTGGCCTGGTAGCCCAATGGGTTTAGCGTCAGACTGAGCTGCAGAAGGTCGCAGGTGTGAAAGGCCTCGGACTCCTAGTCCATCCTCTACCACGTGTGTCTTTGAGCCAGAACATGTACATAAGAAGGATATTGTTTAGTTTAGGTGTCACTAGTGCGGTGGCCTTTGTAATGTGCCATTAATCACCACATGCTTTCCTTTCTTTAATTTGGTTCCATTGTAATTTTTATGTTCTTAGTAATTTGTATGCGTGATTATTGCAAAGATAAATTCGTACACAGAAAGCACCTGCAGCCATCTGAGGATATTTTACCTCGTTCTGTAACAGTCCTTCAGTTACAAAACAGTTGAGGCTAATCATGGCAGTTAATTTGTTCCATTATTCCTTCCTATATAATTTGTTTCCTACGTTCTGTGTGTTCTCTGAGCATATTTGACATGTTTGAGTACATAAAGGTAAATCTGTCCATATACTTAATATTGTAATAATTGGAAATTAGATTGTAGCATTGTACATTTCTAAATCTTTCAAGTCTCATCTCTGACCAGATGCCAGTGGTGGTCCACCTGATCCGAATCATAAAGCCTGTGTATCAGAGTTATTAATACCTGGGGACGGAAGAAAGTACCTACTCTGCTCGTTAGGGCTGAAACTCTTCCATCTCTCTCTGGGCTTTTATTTTGGAAATAAGGCTGCTATTATTTTGTTAAGACTCAGTCAGATTTTGTGTTTTGCTTCTGTCTCGCTTCCACCTCTGCTGACCCGAGTTCTCATGTTTGAGTTACAAAGCTTCAGCCGCTGTCGCCCATCTGCTCCCATGATAGACCACGAAAGAACACGCGAGGCCTCGACGCAGTTAGGAGTTTCACACCACAAGTGAACAAGTGGAGCTACATACGCTCAGCTGACAGTGAACAAAGCAAACTGTAAATGGGTGAAAAAAAACACGTTTTGATTCCGTGGTTATGCCGTTTGTCGAGCAGCAGAAGCACCGTTCAACCAGAGTAGGACGGCTGAAAAGGTTTCACGGAGTATAATGAAATGGGTATTTATGCAGCCGTGCACACAGTGCAGACTGATGCTAAGCTTGTCGACAGACAGAATCTGCAATCAGTCACCAACTCGGGGCCCAGGGGGGGACGTGCTGTTCTAATGAAATGAGAGGAAAAGCAGAAAAGCCTCAAAGAATAGAACCCACCAGTCTGCAGACATTTCACTGCAACTTTTTTCTTCCCAGCGCTTGACGAGTACCGACAAGCATCACAAATAGCGGCGCTAGTACTGTAAGTCCTTTGAGATCTCTGCGGAGCCTGATAGTGAAAGTGAAGCTTTCAAACCAGGCAACACAAGAAAATGTACAAGTCTCATCAACAAGTTTGGCCTCGCACGTTAACCGAGGGAGACCCACTGTATGAGGCGATTAATCATCCAACACAAGAGCAGAAATCAAACCCCTGACCAAGATCCACACGTGCACGGATCAACACTGGAAATCAGCGGATAGAGGCGAGGAAACTTTCACCAGTCACGTGCCGAACGGGGCCGATCAACATGAACAACAGCTTGAAGACGTGAAACAGCAGCTTTCTGGACCTGAGAGGATTTTATTAAACAAAAAAACACCCACAGAAGGACGAACGTAAGCTGAATGAGTTGCACCCAGTAAGAGTTTTACTCTGCGAGTCCCTACGTCACTTCCTGCCAGCCATAGTGAGCGAAATGTAGGTCTTTGGTGTTAATAAGTAATTATAATAAGTAATTACGGGACATAGTGCTCCTGTGGTACATTCTGGTTCACCAGAATGGTTAATCTGAGATGGTCGAGTGCTTTCTGGTAAATGAGATGTTACGCTGGCTGCTTCAGAGCTTTTCACTGTGTCTTTCCATTTATATTTTATACACTTAATAGACTTATACACTTAATAGTAATAGAAATAATTTCTTCATGGGCAAAGTGTTCTACCACGCTGCGTGCGATATGAAAAGATAGTGTTGTATAGTACATGGGTAATCGCTGGAATAGTAATGGCTTCATCTTCTAAGCGAGCGAGTTAAAGCCTCATTCTAGTGATTCACGTCTTGATCTCGTAACAGTCACCGAGACTAAAATGAAATCTCCTGCCAGAAGCTGTCGCGCACGTTGAGTGGCAGGCTGCAAATGAACGCGAAAGCTCCCAGTTTAGCTGAATCTCACACGTGTCCTGGGATTTGGAGTTGCACAAACAAAGAAAGGTCCCTGAAAACAAAAGGAACACTTCCACAGCTCGTGGTAAAAATATGACTAAACATGTTTTGTTTCATTCCTGTTCCTTTCACCGACTTGAGATCGTTCGCCTCAGGGCAGCATTACGTGGCGCTGCAGGAGAAACTTTCTCTGTCACAGAGGCTGACGGACACCACATTTCCTGGGCCCATTTAAAATTTTAGCAGCTTTTCGAATAGTGAAAATACAGTTGGGAAACAATCACCTGCCAGGGAGACAGCGTGAGCCACCCGCCACTGCTGAAATCACACAGCATTCGGCTGATGAATGTGGTAATTTCGGTCCCTGCTCGTGGTCGAGCACGTTTAAAACACAGTTCATCGTACATTTAATGTCACTTTTGGAGTTTGTTTAAAACCTGTGGGTTGTTTTGGTTTCAGAGCAGAAGATACATCAGATCAACGTCTACTTAACACATTTCCACAGATAGCAGGGCACTTCAAGCGCGCTGACAGGGTTGACACGGGTCCTCCTGATAATAAGGACGGGGGCATAGGCTGTCGACAGGGTGTTCCACGCTTGGAAAGTTTATTTCCTTTCCACTGTGCTGCCAGCAACAGCCATCTATATTTAATATTTCCATTTCCCTTCTCTCTGCCCTGTTGGCCTGGTCTTACTGTAAGTAATGTTGCAAAACATACACTCACCCTGCCGATTACTGGACGCTGTAAGTGCTCTGTTTTTTAAAGCCTATTCATTTTCATTCAAAGGAAAAAAGTGTGGAATAAACTCAATAGTTTCTTAAAAGTGTCCAAGATTTCTCATAACTTCTTTTACTAGCAGACCTGAGATCTTATGTCCAGCCTCGTGCCACATGAATGCTAGAAACTCAGAGCGCATGTACTACAATTATACTATAATCAGCTAATTAGCGGCACAGAGCGATATAGCGCAGACAGCCGCATCACATCCAGTGACACCAACCGAGTAAACAAACTGGGAGCCTCACTGGAGCACGTGGAGCAGGTGGTGGAGAACAAGGAGCAGTACAGGAAGTCATTCCTGCCCGCTGCCATCACTCTGTGCAATGACTACATTACTACTAATTATTGGTAGTGACTTTACTTCCTGTCGCTGCACATCGCAGTCCGTGCATCTGAGCAGCATAACAGTCTCAGTTTCTCTGCAGATTTGTGCTTAGATGTGCATCTTTTGCTCCCTCCGTCTCCCTGCTACAGTCCTCAACACTCAGATCTGCTCCCTGATGCACAAACCGTCCGTTCACTGAGCTAACCGTTTGTCCTGTGTTTGTCCAAGTGTTGTGGGGTGCTGGCGCCAATCCCAGCACACATTGGGCGACTAGTGACGCTATCAGAGGTCAGACATCTAGACGCAGTCACACCTACAGACAATATTTCCTTTACCCGGAGAGAACCCACACAGACGCAGACTCCGAGGCACCTGGCCGACTCGTTGCCTTCAGTCTGGTCCCTTCTTGATGTGAGGCGAGTGCTAACCACTGCTACATCACCTACTGCACCTCAGTGGTCCTCCTGGGAAAATTCAAGGAGCTTTTCAGGAGGAACCTAGAATTGAACCACTGACCGTGAGTCTGTACAACTGCTGTTCCTTCATGAATCTATGCAGACAAAGAAGACTGGGGGGGAATAATCCTGGCACGGTCTGGGATCAGTTACAACAGACACCAACAGTGAGTGTGTGCAGATTCCATCTGTCACAGCGGTCTGTACATTTTCTGGCACGTACTGTAGGCTGGTTGCAGTAAATAAAATATTAGAGTGGCAAACAGCAACTAATAAAAGTAATGATGAATAATACAGCAAACGCAGGATGTTTGCTGTATTGTACATTTCTGAATGTGTTTTCCTGACATCACGCATGTACGTATGTTTATGAGCAGGGAAAGAAATCTCCTCACATCTGTAAAGAACCCTGGCTGCTGTAAATCTTTCCTGTCTGGTTCCAGTTTCAGGTTTGTTGTGTTTCATTGTTCCTGAGCTTAGACTTTTCATATCAGTGCCGGTATTATGTCAGGCTCTGCTTACTGTCGATCTCCCCACTCCCACTGGGAAAAGTATAAACCTCTGCACGTACCTTAACAATCTGATACTGTAGACGGTAGAATAATACCAGAGCTGTTAATGGAAATACTCTCACACCTTACTGCCTGGAACTAGACTTTGCAGAAACCAAGTCTTATTTGGAGTCGGGGTCTCACATGCAGTACATGTGAGTGCAGATGGCAGACTCAGTGGAGAATACACCTGGGGAAAGCCTGTTAATGATACAGCATGGTGATTGGGTTTTGTTTTAGGAGCCCGCTTGTGGTTCGTCTCCAGGGTGTGTTGCCATGCTGCGTTGGTATCCAGGCTCGCAGAGAACGGGAAGCAGGAACAGCTGCTGCCGATGCTCCTCTCTCGGTCCGGGCCGAGCTGTCCTCATTCTATCTATCTGTCTTCATGTCTGCTGGATGTCTTCTGCTCTCCTCGTCTCTCCCTCACATCTGTACACACGCGTGCGAGCACACACAGGAGCAGTCCTAACAAGGGCGTTTCATTTCTAGTACATGGCAGTATTATGCGTAAGTAATGCATTATTATGGCACTTAAAAACACATAGTTGTTCTGATTTACACACACGTGCGTGTTGAATGTGCATCTGTGTTTCCTCCCTTTGGATTAAAGACGACATTCATCTTGTTCAGACTGTAGAAATAATGAGGACATGATTTACAGGAGGGTTCTGTGTAAACTCTGACAACATTTTTCTCTCCAAGAGTGAGTTTTGTCAAACACACACACGGGGACAGACACACACACAGTTCATACCAACTTTGAGAAGTTCTCCCTTCGTCTCCTAATTCTGTCCTGGCCTATCTGTGTCTCTCGGACGGACAGTGAGGTGGCCCCAGTTGTCTGACTGATGTGTTATTCTGGACAGGAAGCTCTGTATTCTGCATGCGGACGCAGCGGGGACCCCTCAGTTATTTGCCAGTATTTGGACCTGTGGGACGACATTGTCCAGATGCTTCTCTCCCAGACCAAATGGTTTCCCTGCCAGCGGACGTCACTGCTCTAATTTGACATCCCTATATGTGCCACTGTGTGTGTGAGCGCTAGTAGCACTGGAGCGAGTTGACCCATCACAGCTGTGGACTGTGCAGCTCCATAAAGTAGCTCCACAGCTGCATGTCGCCTTAAATGTTCAGTGCTCGTAGCAGTGATGTACTGTGAATACTTTATAGTGATGATCATGGTGCATAAAAACAAATAAGCTGAATGTAACAAGACAATGAAAGGAAAAGAGATGTGATACAACACCAAACAGCAGAAAAATCTTTCTTCTGTCCGTCACATCGCGTTTCCACATGATGTGACGGACACAGTTCAGTCCAGACCAACTGTTTCATAACCTGCTTCACTAATCAGGAGAGACCGAGTGCGAGTGCGGCACAGCTGGTGGAACAGTCATCCGTGAACTACAGGGTCAGTGGTTTGATGCCTGCTTCCTCCTGCCCACATGTTGAGGTGTCCTTGGACCTCATATCAATGCTATCATCTAATTACCTCATGGTGATGAAAAACGTCTTTATTATTGTTCCTCCTCTCATGAAGAAAACCCGCACCAGCGCGGAGACAACATACAAACTCCACACAGCCCCGAGGCGGCGGTGCCAACGTCTCAGGCCCCGTGTTTGAGCATAGTTCTGTAAATCAGCAAATACGTTTACATATATGTTAAAGTTTTAAATGAATAAGGCAAGAATCGGGTGTTTATGTCATATGTCAACGTGATGGAGTGCTGCTGGGTATTATTGGAGACGCAGCACTTCTGTGTTCATTAGAATCTACAACCTCCTGTACTTCTTCTCGCTGCCTTTTATTGACCAAGGCCCTGCGGTGGTTTTAACATTATTGAAACAGTTGTTCAGGCTTTAATCTGTGACTCAGGGCTGTCATTACCCATCAGGAGAGACACCCTTGTCCCTTCCAATCTCCTCCCTGTGTCCGTCTTTCCCTTTTACACCACCCACACTTTGAATTCTTCCTTTGCCTCCGCCTGCCTCATAAATATTCAGCACAAACCACTAATTTAGACACACAATCTGCCACTCTCCATCATTTCTACACCTAGACACATGGACGTTGACGTTCCTATCTGTCCTAACCTGCTTTCATGTCCTTTATTTCTGTCCTCCTCTCCCCCTTTTCTTCAATCTCCTGTCACCTTTCGTCATCTCACACTCCTTGCATCCCATCTAACTTTGTCCTCGTAGCCCTTGGGTTGTTTTAGTTTCACGTTACCTGCATTGGATCATTGGAAAGTTTTTTGGCCTTATTGAGCTGAACATACAACTCATTTTTAATTGGATCATCTTGACAGGAGCAAATACCGGAGAAACATCCTGTTGTCTAAAGATGTCCAACGAGCTTCCAACCGGCTCATCAGATGAAGAAGAAGAATCCACTTTATTGTCATTGATACATTTTTACATGTTACAACGAAATTTGTTCTCTGCATTTAACCCATCAGCCCTGGGGGGAGCAGTGAGCAGCCACAAACGGCGCTCGGGGAGCTAGCGCTGGGTGTCTCGCTCAGGGGGATTGGGCTAGGTGCCTGAGCTGGGAATCGAACCCGGGCTGCTGCTTTCCCAGCCCTCTGCCTTAACCACTCTGCTACCAGGTTGCCTGATGAAGTCACCAGAGATGGTTCAATGTCATCACAGTAAAACGTTATTCATCCATCATCCCATCAGTGTGTTGATAAGAACCGTGTCTCCGTTTGTGGAGCAGCGTTGGCAGTGCAATGTCCCACGTGAAGTGTCCTTGAGTCTGACATTTAACTACTGGCAAACCGTGTGTCTGTTGTTTAAAAGCTTCTTTAAAAAGGTTTAAAAAGATTTACTGGAGCTCACGTCCGCTCACGTTTTCTTCAGGTGACTTAACTTTAACTGTATTTAATTTATCATAAGCCTGATGTTCCCAGAACCACATCAATAAAACCCAAAGTGCTCACAGTGCAGAGCTGCAGAGACTGGGGCGTAGCCTAGCTGAAGATTTCTAGCACAGTTTTGAATTTTAAGGAGAACGATATCGGGGGTGGGTGGGGGAGCAGAAAGGTGACAGTCACGCAAAAGTGTGAGAAAAAATGGAGCATAGGAGAGACAGTTAAATAGACGGAGGGAGAGAGAGGGGCGTCCTGTTGAGTTCTGGTCTGGTGTTTGTTCTGCTGGTCACAGGCAGGACATTTACACTCTCAGTCTCCGACATAAATCATGTCACACAGCTGAACGAACAGACACCGCCGCTATTTTAGCTCCAACAAAGCCCTGCACCGCGTAGCCCACCCTGTGTGTACAGTATCTGCCCACGACACAGGAACACGTGAGCGCACACACCAACACGCATCCATCTGTCCAATGTCTCAGCGTGGAGGTGTTGGAGGTGCAGCTTTGATCAGCGCTGCAGGTGTTTGGGAGAAAGCCGCGCTCTCTCCCTCTACATTCGCTAAACTGCTCCACATTATGCACAAAGGGATGGATGATGTCCAATTCATGAATTTCCTGTCAAGTATTTGTTGTGTGGAGAGGAGACGAACGAATGCCATGGTCGCGCTCTGCTGGTTTGTGTCCCCTCCATGCTGGTTAGACGATATCTGGCACAGGTTCCACGTGCTGCCTGGATCGCTCTCCTTCTGATGCCTGTACAAACACGGGGGCTGAGACACACAGTCTCCAAATGCTTTGATGCAATTAGTCAACAGAGTGTGAAGCAGAAAAACTAAAACATTGTCAACACAAAGGGACGCAGAGCTTTTTTATTGATGCCAGTACGTCCCCTGTGCGTCTCTCAGCCTGAGAGTGGATCTAGCATTCACATGAACTGGCTAAGAGAGGGATGAGGGAGGCTCTGATGAGAGCTGCGGTGGTCTGTGGTTAGCGAAGGGCACGCTCGCACAAAGAGAGTGCATGGAGATTGGTTGAAACCTTTAAAAATGTTACGCTGAACACAGGAGAAAGGTCAGGCAGCAGCGACAGACGGACTGATAAAGATAGAGCATAAAGAGAGCAGCCACACGAGCACTGCAGGTTACGTTACGTTTGGTCAAATGCACGGCTCGCTCCTTCTGACAGAGGAGTTTGTGTGTGAGAGCATGAAGTTGTTCTAATAATTCTAAATGATCTCTGGTGATGTGAGAGCTATGATGCTCCCGTAATTACGCGGCGGTGATGATGATATGCTGCTTGTACTGCAGCAGTAAAACCAGATAGAGGATCAGGAGCAGCTTTCATTAAGTCGTGACAACTGGTATAAATACTGGCAATGACAGTTTGAAAGTTGACCTGATTAGACTTTCACGGCTTAATGGTGACTGAGGCACTGCGCGTGGCCCACGTTATTCCAGCAAAACACCCCCTTTCAGCAGTTATGAACGTACGACGTCTCCTTCCTGTTCTCTGCTGTTATTTATTGAATATCACAAATAAAGGCAATGGAATGAGATCTATTTGTAGACGCCCTTACACCCCCCACTTTGGTTTAGAAATCCTGCCTCCCTGTTTTCCAGGTCTCTCGATTGGCCAGTACATGTGTACTAGATACCAAGCTAAGCTGCATATTATTTTGATCAGGTGTTTGCGACTCTGACCGTGCTAGCTATTAACAGGCCTGTCAAACATTCTCAATGCCTTTGTTTGCCAACAGGAAGAAAGGTCATCCAATCATTTCTGCCCTCAGATAAGCTCACATTAGGCACAATCCACCTTCAACGTGTCCAGTGCAGACACAAAGGACCACAAAGGACAACCTGCGACACACAGAGCGTCGCTGTCGTGAGGTAAATATTAGCATTATCACTCTGTCTGGGAAGTCTGGGGTTAAAGGCCCAGACATGCATATACCTTACGTCTGGCAAACATTGGGGTCAGCCTGTCTCACCAGCTGCCAATAACACCATCATCCATAAACAACCAGTGACACCCACGTTAACCACGGTGAATACATCAAACCAAAAACTATGTCAAACTGCAGCTCCATAACAAGTTGGCCTGGTTCTCCGATGACGGCTGTAAAGCTGACTGACTGTTGTTACACAAGCGGAGCTCAGACTGCTACCGCTGGGACTTCCTTCTCTCGGTTAATTTGCCAGCAAAAAACAGATCAGTGCCAGCAGCAATACTAAAGAAACGGACAGAAGGAGGAAGGAGGAGAAGAAGGGGTGAGAGGAAGGAGAAGGGAGGTGTAGAGGATAAAAGGGGGAGAGAGAGAGAGAGAGAGAGAGAGAGAGAGAGAGAGTGGTGACTCAGACTTAAAGACTGAATGAAATAGAGAAAGAGAGAAAAGCACCCGGAGAAAGAAAACAAGGGCAGTAAGCAAAAGTGAGAACGAGAGAGAGAGAGAGAGAGAGAGAAAAACAGCAGGGCAAGAGTGTTTGGCGAGCTAATTCCCAGATATCGACGCTGCTTTGATTAGTAACTGGAGGGAAGCTTTTAATGAGAGGCATTCTTTAATCAAACCCCAGCATAACGCAGCCCACCAAGCCGTCTCATGTACAGTGGGGGTGAATGATTTCTCTCCTCCTCCCCTGCGCAAGTCAACAGACGATGATCCTGCCGCTCCCGCTCACGCCGAGAAGCTAATCACCTGCCCGACCATGTTCAGACGCTCAGGTACTTTATTAGACGAGTGGTCCTGTTGCTGCAGGTTTAAAGCTGCTCTGTAGGAGCTTGAGAAGCCGTGCACCGATGCTACGGCGCTGGCACGTTGGAGCTATAATGAGGCATTGTTTTGTGGGACTGCCTCCAATACCTGGGCAGTGGATTTTACCAAGTATCTCAGTCTGTCTAGGGAGAAGCGAGCACTCCAATTCAGGAGTGTGGCTTGTTGTCGCAGAGTGGGAGATCAGGCTGCAGGAGCGGGAGAATACAGCACTCGAAGGGGAACGAGCAAAAGAGAGAGAACGACAAGTGGGGGAAGAGAAGAAGAGAGACCTTTCGAGACAAACAGTTTGAGGCGCATGAAGTGTACGGTACAGGCAGAAAGGAGTATCGCCACTTTAGCTCGCAAGGGTTTGTCTTGGTGGTCTCCAGTGCACTCATTAGGAAGCAGGGACAGCATCAGAGAGCCCCTCCCTTCCCAGGAGATAGAAGGCAACTAATTAGAGGTCTGTCCTCCTCCCTGACACATCCCCATCCCCTCTGGAGCATCGCGGCGAACACCAGCCTAACCACGATTTTCTGAGCGGCCGCTGTGCTGGTGGTGTATTTATTAAATGCTTTTCGATAGCCGCACAACAAAGGATTGGAAACAGCCTGCTATGCTAACGCAGTGAAATGTTAACCACTAATTAAAGCAATTCACTTAAAGATCCCGCCGATGCTCGTCACTAATCTCAGCAACCCAGAGACCCAAACACAACCAGTGGTCTTAATGTTGTAGTGGACGGGGGTCATGGGAGACACGGGTCAGCAGGTGCCAGGAGACACGGCGCTATGCAGCGCGCTGCGCATCAGGCAGCTTCTTCTCACTGCTGTTTGTGATGGTTAGAAAGAAAACAGCTCACTTTCTCTCATGAATTGTGAATTCTTTCTCCTCTGTTCATTTCCCTTTGATTCTCTCTTTACCCATCTTTACTTGAAAGATCTATTTTCTTCAAAGGCACTGAACTAACAAGGGAGGAACACAGGCTAATTCTGCCTTGGAATCAATAAACAGGCCCTGTTAGGATATTTGATTAGATCTCAATACACTTGCCTCTCTATTGCCTCTACTCCAAAAACGATTTCACTCGAGGAAGTGGTGTGTGTGTGTGTGTGTCACTAAGAAAAGAGTGCTGCTTGTGTTTTCATTGATTGTGACACTAAACCGCACATTTACCATAGCACATCTCTTGCGTCGTCCCCGGTGCCAATGAATCAAAAGCTGCAGTGGGAGGTAGGCAGAGCTCGTCAGCGGTGCTTTCCAGGGAACCTCTTTCTCAAACATCTGACAGCCTCCCTCTGATCGATAGCTGCCGCTCTGTGCTGCGTCTGCCTTCGCTTGAGCTTGTGACTAAGCTAAGTGTCAGCGTGCTTCAAAATAGATGGGCTGAATTACTCTGTGCTCCAGGGGGACGGCGAGACTTTGAGCAATGACTGACACCATCCGACGTGTTTATATATTTTATTTCTTTAAAGAGAATGAGCTGTCAACTCCCTTTAGGATTTTTTACACTATGTAATAAAAGTTAAAAAGGACATAAAGCATAGGAGACATACAGCGGATGCACGAAGCGCTAGGACAGTGAGACGCTTAATTGTTGTGTTCGCTCTGCACATGAAGACATTTAGTTAAAGTACAGACAATGAGATTTAAGTCTCACATCAGGCGGGAAATAAAGGAAATCTAGGCCTATTAAGAGACAGACCATCTGCTTCAGATTCAATGGCCCTTAACGGTTATCATAGCCATAGATGTGTCAGTTTATGGGCGGTCCATTATTATAAAGCCAACACAGTGTAAATTATGACACTATCTGAGAAAAAACCTTCAGCAATATAAGGGAATATTCTCTGAGGTATCATTCAACGTCTGGCCAAAGAGGCAGGAAGAGAGATGTTTCTCTGTATCTCTCACAGTCAACTGCATTTCCGTGTCAGAAAAAAACAATTAATTCACTGTTTTCCTTGCTTTTATCTCACTGTAGTTTAGAACTTACTGTAGGCGCAACTGCACCATAATAATGTTAGAAATATTACATTAGTATTTGTGTCTTCAAGCTGGAGGTGAGAGTTATAATTCCCCAAACTCTGACAGAATGAATACCAAACGCTGTATTAAGCATAAATAATGAATAAAATCAATAAAAGTACAGTTACATAAATAAATTAAATACAAAACATAATGTGAACTGAAACAAACAAGGAATTCAGTGAAATGCTTTTAAAAAAGCTAAATCTGAATAATAATTAGACAAGGAGTTGTGAGGCTGGGCTGCGCTCAGGACTGGAGTCAGTTCAGCAATATTATCATTATTATTCTGTAGCTGGAGCCAAGATGTAAAGATCAATAAAGTCTTAAAACAGGACTAATGTTTTATGAATTCCACAAGCAACTACCAGTCAGTTTTCCTTGCTCTACTTTGAAGGCAGTGAAATACAGTAAAATCGATGTGATGTGGGGGGGGGTCAGTTTTCAGATACACTCTAACCACATATCAGTAGTAAAAACCAAAGCACAATTATCATGCAGCACCCTGCTTTAAAATATTACACTACGAGAAAATACACCGTCTGCGTTTTCAGTCATTTACCATTTACTATAAGTACATTTCTCCTCCTGCAATAATTAGCAGGCCCACTAATATTCAGCAGCATTAAACATAACGCAGCTCATTGGCTGCTTTAACTTGTGGGGAGGGTGATAAACTCTACGAGTCTTCACTCCAAAAAGTCTTCATTCTTCAAAACACAGCAACCTAACTTCACACAACTCTCTCTCCCTCTCTCTCCCTCCCTCTCCCTCCCCCTCTCTCCCTCTCTCTCCCTCTCTCTCCCTCTCTCTCCCTCTCTCTCCCTCCCTCTCTCTCCCTCTCTCTCCCTCTCTCCCTCTCTCCCTCTCTCTCCCTCCCTCTCTCTCCCTCTCTCCCTCTCTCCCTCTCTCTCCCTCTCTCCCTCTCTCTCCCTCTCTCTCCCTCTCTCCCTCTCTCTCCCTCTCTCTCCCTCTCAGGAATTGTCAGGGGTGTGGGAGTTAAGACACACATGCACATTAACTGAGGGAGGTTACAAAGCAATGAATTTAAAAAGCCATGAAAAGGTAAACATAAAAGACTACATAAAGAAAATCACTCGCACGGAAGAAAAGCCCAATTCAACAAATACAAATGAAACCAAAAAAACAAACAAACTTGCAAACCCAAACCCATACGGGACAAGGAACCAACTCAGAGAACTAACTGAATAACTAAGAGACAAAGAAAACAAGAACACAAACTCAATCCAAACCAAAAAACGCCAGGGAAACGTCCAGGGAAATACCGACGACCAGACCCAAGTATACGAGGTAATCAGGGTAGCAGGTGCAAAACAGAACTCAGAAATATGCAGGACAAAGCGTGACAGGGACAGTGAACTGTAGTGAACAATGAGAATAATGTGGGGCCAAGGATTGAGCCGTGAGGAACGCCAGAGATCAGACAGGAGTTTTAGATGGTTCACTGGTTCAGGTGTTAACGAGAGCCAGCAGGACATAAATGATAAAACCGTCCAACTAACACAAATTTAAAAGGTATTAGGGGGATGTATTATCCTGTAAGGGTATGTTATCCAACATGTCTGGAGTCTAACAACCTCTGTGAGTATGGCCAAAGAGGAGACCAGGTATTCAGGGTTCCTCTCATGCGTGTGCCCCGCTGAGCTGGCCTCGGTGTGTGTCCCGTCGGGCACTGGTCTAAATTAGCTGTGGCACACCGTGAAGCCCCTACTTAATATGCTCCTGACAGAGAGTGAAGAAGAGACGCACAGAGGAAGCAGAAGCCGGGAAGCTGAAAAGGGAGAGGAAACGTCATGAGGTTTGGGAAGATGAAGAGAAAGAAAGGTTAATAGAGGGATCAGTGAATGAAGGAGCTTAAAGAATCTGAGGCTCTGTGTGTTTGTGAAAGACAGAGAAACAAACAAACCATCACACATGCAAAGACTGGGGTGGTATTCAGAGGCAAAGGCGAGGAATAAAGGAGATAAAATGAAGGCGAGAGAGAGAGAGAGAGAGAAACAGGAAGGCAGCAAGATAAGAGCGGACGTCAGGGTCTATATTGAGTTGGCGGTGGCAGCGCCAGAGGACCTGAGCAGAACAGCCTTGGCATCGCCTCCTTGGCCAATTAATGTGAAGCTGTCTGGGTCCAGGGAAGCTATTAGACTGTGGAAAAGAAAAACACATTAAAAAGGAACAGGAAAAAAGTTCACTGCTGCTTCCCCACAGTGGTGCCTGTATGTAAAGCTCCTTGTTTTTCTTGACTGAATAATAGTCTTCACCCTCCTTCCCACCCTTTTCAAAGCCTCTGGATGTGGGCAGAACATCTCTGCTTTATTAACCATCTCACTAGAGACAGGACACCCTCGCCGACAAGCAGCAGCCTTTATTAAAGATGCCGCCGAGTGGAAAGAAGTGAGCATTGAGATTCAAATTGAGGGAGACAAGAAACAGTGTGTGGTCATGGCTTTCGTTAGTCAGATGAGGGGAAGGATTTGAATTGATGTTAATCAAACAAGCAACAGTTTTTCTTCTTGTTTAATAAGCAGTTCCTGTAATTCACAAAAACACACACGGACCAGTTTCCTGCCAACTGCAAGGAGTAATAGAGTATATACGTGTGTTTGCATGCATGTAGACAGCGAGACAAACAAGCCAGTTGCTCATATTTCTGTGGAGAATAAAGATATAAATATATCTACAAGCAGATATTTATGTGATTATTGCAACGTGCATAACGACTGAAATAGAAATAGAGAACTGAGGCGTTTACACGTCAACAGGTCCGAGGATGAAATGTGTTAATGTGTGAGTATGGAACAGCACAGGGAAACAGGCAGATTAGCACCGTTGTCAGCAACCTGCCCTGGATGTGGTTTATATTTGATGGGATCTAAATTAGCTCCAGGTGGCACCAGCGCTCTAAATGATTTGAAATATGAATCATTTGTAATGATGGCGTAGTGATTACTGTGGTCAATAAAAACTAATCAATAACCAGTGTAAGTCCTTGGGCGATGTGATCAGTCAATAGAACAACATGCAGAGTGAATATGATGTGTGTTTATGTGCTGATACCAAACAGGAGGAAAAACAGAACCAGCCCACAGTACAGTGATTAAAGTGGTCAGGATGTCTTCTCTTCATTAGTCTGCTGGAGCTGCACCACGGAAAACCGATAGAAAACAATGCTGAATGAGGAAAGATGCACTCGTTTCATTGGTATGTACTTCATGGCTGCCTGCAGTTCGCCAACAACAATCCAGAGCGGCGTGGCCAGGCCTGTTTTGAATCCCCGATGAAACCCGAGATGTGAGTGGCATCTCAGAAGCCTGGAACCGCGCCTAATCACGCCGGCCTTTGGATGGACCCGCTTCTGTCTGTCGATCTGTCCTTTCTGTTTATTCTCTAATTCACTCAGCGTGGAGGTGAAGGGCACTTTCATGTATCTCATCAGCCAAATAAGTCCCACTTCTAGTGCACGACTCCAGTAATATTACAGCCCGGCTCCCTGCTTTGAAAGAACCTGTGAAATTTAGCTATTTTCAGAACGTGAAGGTGTAAGAAATGTGCCAGGCTTGGTTAAATGAGGTATGGAACGTCATAGTATAATAGTGTGTATAACTAAAGGAAGGCCATGTGCGCTGGGAGACAATGCCAGTGGCTTTCTCTCTACATTCATTTATGCGTTTGAATTGGTCACATTAACTGTTTCATACATAATCACGTTTCAGTCCAATTTATTCTGTCTGATAAAGCAAACCGCAGTGAAAATAATTTACAAAGAAATGATTCTGAATAATGACTTATACCATTGAGGATTCTCATATCTTTCCCATCTGTCTCCGCTTTGCTCTGCTCATCTTCCCACAGTGGATTGGCTTGGCCACTCTCCTCTGATCACATCTTTTTCTCCTTTTTTTTTTCTGAGGTTCTGATTTTTCCTGTTACGCAGTCTGTGTGGAGCAGGCGCCTGCTGCTGCCTCCCAGAATCTGCTCTTTGAAAAGCTGTATTGTTGTGATCAGTCCAGAGCGCACACACACACACACACGCGCACACACACACACGCGCACACACACACGCGCACACACACACGCGCACACACGCGCACACACACACGCGCACACACACACACACGCGCACACACACACGCGCACACACACGCGCGCGCACGCACGCGCGCGCACGCACGCACTGGCCTGATGCCAGATTCTGGGCTTATCTGGTTAAGTGTGTTTACCACTACAGTACACCTCGAGCTGACACTGCAGGTGTCCAATATTTTGCTGAGAGATTATTTGAGGGATTTGCGCCTCAGGTATATCACTTCTTCCATTTGGGGAGATAAGTGTTTAATTTGTTATGGTTACATTGTGTTCATATTACTTTTAATGAATGTTTCATCACTTCAGATGGTTGTGGCCCAACCTGGTGTATAAGAGCAGTAACAAGGAGAAAATAAGTAGTGACTGAGTTGTTGTTGTGCGTCTATTCCCAAGACCTGTGCGCTCATAGATACATCACTATTAAAACCAAATTTAGAATTTTTGGTCTCGGTCTAGTCTTGGTCCGAGTCGTTTCGGTCTCGGTCTAGTCTTGGTCCGAGTCGTTTTGGTCTCGGTCTAGTCTTGGTCCGAGTCGTTTCGGTCTCGGTCTAGTCTTGGTCCGAGTCGTTTTGGTCTCAGTCTAGTCTTGGTCCGAGTCGTTCTGGTCTCGGTCTAGTCTTGGTCCGAGTCGTTTCGGTCTCGGTCTAGTCTTGGTCCGAGTCGTTTCGGTCTCGGTCTAGTCTTGGTCCGAGTCGTTTCGGTCTCGGTCTAGTCTTGGTCCGAGTCGTTTCGGTCTCGGTCTAG
>JAUMHF010000017.1:2088401-2106487 GCA_032359275.1 Microctenopoma steveboyesi | reverse complement strand
ACGAGATGCGAGAAGAGGGTCCGACATCGTTTCTTTAGCATGATTTCAGTATTTCTCAGTGTAACACCTGATGCCTGCCACACGTCTCCTATAACGCCGCATTTGACATTTCAAGCCACAGATTCGAACGTCAAACAAAATGACGAATGGTTTCATTTGCAAAGACACGTAAAACGGTGAGATGAGAGAAATTCATATGTATGTTACAGTACGTACCCGGTTAATCAGTAATTAACCACCATCATTCAATTTATCACCATGCTGAGAAAGACACTCTGATCCATCTAACCTGATCTTTACCTGATCTATACATACGAGAGATTAACAGTAATCATTTCTTAAACAAACAGCGATGGAATGAGGACCTTGGCTTGAACTATGCAATAATACAGAGAGCACAGATCCTTTCAGTGCCAGACACTTCAGCTGACAGCCGTGGTTGTTTTTGCAGGTAAACTGGACGGGAACTTTAATGTTCACTCATCATTGAAGCCCACTCACGTGGCCAACTTTATTTATTCACCATACATTGACAGGAAATGATGGAAAGCCTGTCAAAATACAACATGACACAGGTTAAGTAATATTACACTGGTTTCCAGCTACACACACACACACACACACACACACGCAACATGCTGCAGCTTTGAGTTCTTCTTTTCAGTGGTTTCAAACACACACACACACTCGTTCTCACTCTGTTCCTCCTCCTCGTATGAAATGTTCTGGGCAACAGTCTGTTCTGAAAGAAGCCACAGAGGAGAGCGAAACATCTTTACTCCGTATTACAGCTGGATCAGCGTCATAATAGCAGCCGAGACTGCGACCAAGACAGAGACCCAAAAGGAAAATGACATAAAAACTGGGCCCTGAAGGTGACGTGAATGTGAGATGGAGCTTTTATGGCGTAATGTGGCTTTATTGTTGGGGGCTGCCAGCAACCATTTAAAGGCACTTAAGCTGAGAACTTTACATGACAGTGGCCGGGTTGGGCTGGTTGAGAAGCACGGCGGGATAGTTATCACGGGAGATTCTGCTCACTTTGTTCAGTGTAGCGATTTGCTCTGGTGACTTGTGCGCTGCGAGTTATTTAACATACGACACGACGTCTTTTTGCTGGAGCACAGATGTTGGTAAATTCATAAACCTAAAACATTTGATCTGGTAATATTTTACTATGCCTATTCTGAAAATATGAGGCAAACCTTCCATCCACATCTTTATACACTTAGATGTGACACGGTGAAGCTTACTGCAGAGACAGGAGAATTTATGAGGTGGCAACGAGCTGTGGAGTTGCTTTATGAGCTGGCAGACGCAGTTTGTGGGCAGGTGCTCTTCCGTGTTTTTACTGCCTTTGCTCTTCTCCTCTATCCCTCATCCTCCTGGCAAACCCTTCAATCCTTGTCAAGGACAGTGGACGTATCTGTTATTTGAGTGCACACATACAATAGATGGTGGATGATGAATGCCGACTTTAATCAAGCCATGCGTCCAAATGAACTAGAGACAGAACGTTAGGCTGAATGCAACCAGTCACACACCAGCTGCTGGAAAGCTACATGCTGAAAAGTAGTGTCTCTGGTTTACAGTGAGTAGTTTAAAGTCTGCTTCTGGATTTTCCCTCCAGACAAAAATGCAAAGTACAGCTGAAACATATTACACTGAGTGAGGCCATATATTTATTAAAGGAAGGTAGTTATGAGCCTAATCTCACCAATACTCAGGTGAAAGAACGATAACAGAGCTGTGTATGAAATATACGTCTAACGTTCACTAATAAACTAAATAAAAAGTAATTTGGTAGATTTTGTGTTGGAGACATTTACAGGTATCTTTTTCATAAAAATAACTTCTCAAGACCCCCACTCAAGAACGGCCACCTTGTTTTCATTATTACATAAATTATCAAGAGCTCAAAATGATTTTATGATCTTATTTCTTTCTCTGTATTTACTTTTGCAGCAGAAACTGTTGCTTGAGAGCAGCAACAGCTCCAGTAAGGTGGTAAAACAAACTTTAAAATCACTCATTTATTCCTGTAAAAACCAAGTTTCCCGACTTTCCTCCTCACACTGGTGCTTACTGTACTAGTGGATGTTTTCTGTACGTTGTCTTTCAACAGAACGTGCAGGACTTTATGTGATACCGCTCAGGTGAACGAACAGTCAGAGCGACGTGATTCAGCTTTCGGTGACTGTACTGACATTCTGTGACTCGTGTCATTTGATTTAATGATGACAGAACAGTCCACCTAAAGTTATCGTTCAGCGCTGTTCACCTAATTAAGGCGACACTTTTGAAAGGACATTAACATAAGATGAAATGTAAACAGTAAATCACGGAGCTAAAACTTTATAACCAAGGAGGGAGTAGGGACACTTATCACCCCGTTAGTTTATTGCCTTATCTGTGGGGTAATTTAAACTATTTGCTTCAGGACCAACATCGTCACCGCTAGTGAGGAGGTTGTGTTTTCCAAACAAGGTGCTCGACGTTTCTCTACAGTCTCTGTGGACAAGCAGCAATATAAGAATTATGATTCTACTCAAGAGGTCAGAAATGTTTATGGTCCCACAGAGAGTTTGTCTCGCACATGTAAGAAGCAGGCGTAAAAACACACAGCCTGGTAATGAGCAGGAGAAGAAGAAGAAAAAAACGTTATCAGCGTAGTAATTAGGATTTGCCTTCTATTTAATCTGACAAGACAACAGGTCACTAGTGAGGAGTGTGAGAGCATCATCATGGGTCTAGGTTTTCTTTTTTCCACTGGTTGTAGAGGACAGTTGTCAAAGGCCTGAGCTCAAATTCAGGGGATTTGGAAACCTTAAACAACAACACGACGTAAAACAACCTTTAAATTATCCATCCAGCCATTATCAAGCGCTTATCGGAGGTCAGGTCGTGGGGGTGTCTTTGGGTGCCCCCCCTGCACAGATCATCAGTCCATCACAAGGCCAACACAGAGACACACAGACAAACAACCATGCAGACTCACAGTCATGCCTACGGACAATTCCAGAGCAATCAATCAACCTCACATGCATGTCTTTGGACCGTGGGATGATATGGACACAGGGGGAGCCTGGAAACGCTACACAGACAGGCAGCTGTGAGGCGACACACCGCTACACACACCCTTATTATCATATAATATAAATGATAAAGTGATGAAAATTAATCATTTCAGGCCACAGTGCTCTTCAGGTAGCCATGAGTCAGGAGAAATCCGCAGCAGTCAGACAAAAGCAGAGATCATCATCATTATGAAGACACAAAGTGAACCATGAGTCAATTAAATGGTTGAAGCATTACGGAGCTCTGCCTCCCATTCTGCATATCGCACCGAGCAGACATTCAGAAAACTCACTGGCATGCAAACGCTTCCCCTGCCTCAGCTTGGCCACAGGGTCTGCAGGATACGAGCTTATTTCCTGTTGGTCGACAGCCTTGACCGAAGGATCTGACCGTGCATGCACCAGCAGCCTCTCACCTACAGAAACAACATCAACATTAAGCCTCCTGTGCTCCGACGTGCAAGGCAGGCGGTGATGGCGATGGCTCAAAGAGGAACATCATAATCCTTCTGTTGGAGGTCACTAATGAAAATACCAGTTTCCAGAGAAGTTGAAACAGAAGAAATGAAACAGAAACTAACACAAGGAGAAAAACAGGAGTAGATTTTAAATCAGTAACACATACCATCACAGAGACGGCTGTTGCACCTTTTGCTAACAATAGCCTGGATGATCCATGGAGGCCCCAACATCCATTTTTCTGTAAGCCAGCTGAAACGTGGGTTCATCTGAGCACAGAGCACGTCGCCGCCGTCTTTTAGCTCAACGGACTTGAGCTCAGGCTGAACTACAGAGGCAGAACTCGGCTGTGTTTCTGCACCGCGTGACGAATGGCTTCCTCCCCGCACCACAGCTTCAGGTTGATCCGGAGAAAAACTTTTGTAAGTCAGCTGTGGATCTTCTCACTGTAGATGGTGAAAGACCTGAAAAGAAAGATCATTTTCCAGCTGCTTGAAGAGACTACGCCTTTGGTGGATGCTTCTTCATACTTGCTTCTCCTTACCTGTTGACTCGCAACGATCCAGAAATGCGTTGGCTGAATATTTGATGTTCGTCTTCCTCTGACAAATCACAGCTTGTAGTTGTTGAACTTGAGAAACAGTCCCATCTTTTTTGGCTTGGGTTCGTATTCTGGCCTCTTTAGATGAGCTTTCAGATAAGGTTTTTGATTCATGGCAGAGTTTCAGTCTATTAGTAAGAGTAGAGAAATATTCAAATCCAACTAAATGTTCTCCTTTGTTTACAAAGGACCCGTCGGGGCCAGTATGAGAACCCCGTCAGACATGACAAGACAAGACATCGTGTGTGCCCTTCCCTTGTCCTCTCCTTGTCTTAGCCAAGTGGGCCCCATCGGCTATCTCTGGGGGGAGGGGGGGTCGGTTTGCTAAGTAGTAAACCTGTGTTCTGTCAGGTGTCATTAAGGGCCAGCGGGAGTCTGAGGGGACCTGTCACGACTAGAAGTAATGGATGTCTTCTTCACTGATTGCTAGCAGGGACGGAGTCAGCACAAACAGCAAATTAGAAGTGACATCTTGATGGAAGCAAAGCAGGAGGCACAGCTGGTCGCACAAGTTAGACGGAGGATGGGGAAGCTCTGAAAGTGGAGGAAAATACAAGGTGGGGAGATAAAAAAAAAGACAGATCCAAACCTAAATGAAGTACATGAGGATTTGCATCTTGAACACTGACATCAGACAGCTGCCCATTGTTGCCTGCTACTGATTAGCTCTCCTTGAGCAGCTGAGGGTTGAGTGTTCTGCTCTGTGGGTTGCCATTTAAAGTGAAAAACATGACTCGGTGGGTTTTTCGTGCAGTGGGTTACACAGCTCATTTTAGATGGATAAGCAGCAGATATTACAGTGTCATCCTCATTAATTGTGATTCTCTTCTGAGAAACATACATCGTTTTCCAGTCGGGATCATTAGACGTGATCGTGAAGTGTCTGAGGGCGGCACCAGAGCCCAAATGAGCGTGGCATTCCCGAACCACCACTGCATCAGCTACAACCAATCACTGCAGGCCGCGTAATAACATACACAGAGGAAACAACGTCAAGGAAGACGCTCGGTCACCCGGCAGCCTCAGGGCGAGAACAACACAGGAGATGGCGTCATGAAATGGATTAGATTTGAAACCAATTAAAAATGAATTCTTCGAAATGAGCACTGACCCACACTGAACAGGATGCCAGCGATCTCATTAGGATCGTCTCTCACTCAGTGCGAGCCAGCAGCTGGAGAACAGGCCTGCCCGGCACACTGTCAGAAAGAGAAAACCCAAAGGGGCCGCCGCACGCAACGGACTGAGAATCATGTCTCCTCAAGCTACGTGGCACGTTTCTATGGACTGTGTGCTTCATGTATGTGTCTGCAGGAGTGTCTAACTTTAGTACATGTATATACTGCATAAGTGTTTGTGCATTAAGGGTAAAAAGCGTGTGTCTGTTTAATTATCTCTACTGCTTGATTTCTGTCTTGTTTTCTCTTTGTATTTTTGCATAAATTCAACTTACCACAGACATATTTAATTTAAATGAGTTTGTGTTTTGAGATGCATATAGTAAATTCATAATGTGTCCACGTGCACATACCTGTAAAAACACTTATTTTCCCATCAGCTCATTTTTCATTTTGCATTAACCGAACCACAGAGTAAGGTGCATGTGCTCGTGGTTGCCATTTATTAAAATATCAGATTTTTCAAATCAACATAGCACATTTCATCATAAATAATAAAGTTCATGTGTAGTCTTTAATGTTAATGTACAGGTATGGTGCTCATGTATTAGTTTATCCCCAGGAATCTCCCCGATCAGCATCCGTGTCTCCATCACCCCCACGCCAATCCCTTCCCGGTATCCTCAGTCTGTATGGCAACAATTAGCTGCTTGCCATCTCGGCAGACTGTGTTTTGATTGGTCATTAGGCATCTGAGGCCTTCATTAGTGACAGTGCCTTTATCACATGCAGGGAATTAGATGACGTGCAAAGAGAACAAAAGACACACAGAAGAAGGAAGCTCCGAGGACGAGGAGAGTCTAGACTGTACAGATGGTGATGCATCAGGAGAGAAAAAGTCAAGTCAGTGAGGGTTGAATCACACAGAGCGTCTCGTATTCAGCCCGTCTTCTCATGCCCCAGTGGCACTCTGTGATCTCAGTGTGGCGATGCATGGTTTCTTTCTTAATGGGTACTCTCACTTCGCAGAGTCCTCAGAGAGGACGCGCTGTGAAAGTTTGATTAGTCAGGATTCTGCTTTTCACATCTGAGTGGCAGAAGGTCAGCAGAAGTCTGAGCCACGCGAAAAGCCAAACAATATTTTCCCCTGAAATTTTAGTAAGATTTTGTGATCCAACTAATAGAACTAATGTAATTCTAATTTCCTTTTAACAGATGTTTATGCATGTGCCTGCAGCTTTGTCTATCTTCATACATGACACATGCTAATGGTATCTTTGGATGGATCACTCGCTCACGAGTCCAGTAAAGACCATTTGAGTTTCACTGTGGATTTGTCATGCGGGACTGCGACTGATGGACATGTCCATGTCTCCAGGGAACGCTCTTAATGCACTTCCAAGGGCTTCTGCTATCGCTCTATGTAGCACAGAGCGGCAACAAGCCCTGACAGCATCACTGCTTTAACGGAACCTGCATAAGAAGGTTCCTGCTCTGTGCAGCATGAGGGCCATTAAAAATGGATGGATCGATACATACGGATATATGGTGCGTATGTTAATTCAAAGGGAGAGTAGATAAGAGGTTGGAGCAGTGGGGGAGATGAGACAAAAGGACAAGAGAGTTAAAGTGAAGTTGAGTTTAAAAGAGTAAAGAAAGATCATAAGGAAGAAAATACAAACGCCTTCACCACTATATTAATGACTCCCATAAAGAACATGGGATGTTGCTGCTTTTCAATTACATTGATGGTATAAATACGGCAGAACTCGTCATTTTCTCATACTCTACGAGCTCTGGACAATGTCTGGAGAATACTTGACTGTGCACAAATGCAGCCTGCAGCATGAGGTAGTCCGGGTTAGACGTGTTCTCACGCAGGAAAGGTAACGGGGTAGTTTCAGTGTGGAGTGTGCACAAAAACTACAGCAAAAAACATGTTCATGTTCTCTTTGTAAATAAAATGATTCAAACTACATGCACTCACACGACGTCCTTCTGCTGTGTAACTCTAAATCAATGCACGCTACACACACAACGGTCATCGTTTTCATGAATCTACAAAAATGCTGCAAAACGTACTAACAAAGCAGAACTAAGTGTAAAATGTGTGTGTGACGCTGGCAGTGTTGTTCTATGAGGCTTTGACAGCATCTCTCCACGTTGAGATAAGTACTGCAGAGTTCTGAGAAATGAAAAATAAATCTCTATGTAGGAACGGAAGCAGGAAAACTGTGTCACTCCAGCCGTCTCTGGGTTTTTATGCAGCATTACAGACACTAATGTTCTGATATCTCAGTGATTCCTTCACCCACTCTCAGATTATTCCTGTTAATATTTAAGCAATAACTTGAACTTCATGCAGCCCGAACTAGTCCTTCCTTATGTATGTCACACGCAGCACATCTCTGATTAAAATGTTCTGATTGTTCCAGGTGTGATCAGCTGATTTAGTTGAATGTTTTACTTTGCTCATCCCTGACGCTCACACTCAAAGATGCTGTTTATACTAAATGAAGTTAATTCCCAAACTCTGAATAAATAAAGAATACACTAAAGTCTCCTTAAACACACATAAAGATGCAGGATTTACCATCTAGTTACACAGATTCCTTCTCAGAGAGTCTTTCTGTTCATAATCTCAAGATCAAGGGGACTTACAGAGCAGAGGAGCGCGCAGAGTCAAGGCCGGAAACAGGTGAGGTCCAGTCCACAAAAGCAGGAAGGCATCACAATGTGAATCTATGTGTGTTAGAGGTGATAGGGCAGACAGGGCTCCTAATAAGCCCCACCCACATGTGATGTCACTTACCCTTACCTGCCAACAGAGAGAGAGAGAGAGGAGCAGGAAGCAGAGCTAGTAGGAAGTTATGCCCAGGAAAACCTCCTAAAGTGTGACAGGGATGATGTCACTAACATCAGGTGATACTCATCAGAAATTAGCACATGACAGCACCGTTACCTGTGCAGCTGAAGCTTCAATATAAATCTTTGGGTAATCAAAGTAACAGATTCATTTCCATTCGTTGGCGTGTTGCACTGGGGCGTGACACTTAGTTTGGATACTTACTTTTTATAGAAAAGAATATGACGCTGTTCAACCATCAAAACGTACTCTAAATAATAATAAGGTCTTTAAGAAATAACCTGGTAGCTCAATGGGTTAAGCGTCTGACTGGGATGTGGAAGGTTGCAGGTTCGAATCCCGTCTGATTCCTAGTTTATCCCCCACCAGGTGTGTCTCTGAGCCAGACACTCCCTGTAAGTCGCTTTGGATAAAGCATCTGCAGCCAAATAGATGTTCAACAGGGGGTATACACAACAAAATAAATGACATTACACCAGAACATACAGTATTCTGTGGACAAAGCTGGAGGTTTAAGTCTAGGAATGTCAGCAGTATGGTGCCTTGTTCTGGGAGGATGAATGCTGTGACATCAGGACTCATTTAGGTGATTCAGTTTGGGCATAAAGCAAACAGATGTTTTCTCTCTACAACCCAATAATATTCACAATCAGAGTTACACCAGATAAAATGAAACAACAATAAAACAAAAACTAGATCAAACATTTTCTGGTTCATCTTAAATGAAATAAATGACAAACAGGTGTGTCGTCGACACTTCTGATCATTTATTTCTCACATCAGCTCTTTTTGCTCGCTGTTTAACAAAGTGATGTAAAGACTATAAGTCACGATATTAATCACGCCGGCGCTGACGTTGTCACATATGCAAAGCGTGCAGACACACATTGATAATCTGAAAGCAAGCTTCTTTTTGTCAGCCATATCCATTATATATATATTTATTTATTTTGTGTCAGATTGTTCTTCAGGCTTTAAGGATGCAGCTTCTCTGCTGCTGTGTGTGTCTCAGTACGACTGAAGGACAATAAACAAACTCCATCTAAGAAAAGGTTCATTATCACGTGAGTGGGTTTTAGTCATTTTACATTTTTATTGGTTTAGAAATATTCCTTGCACAGTACATGAATATCTTACTCTGATCCTTTGCTGATTAATAGTCAGTAAAGGATCAATTAACATTTCAGTCAGAAGTCTTTGGCCAGCTGTGGTGCTGAAGCGCCGTGGGAGGAAAAGTCAGGGCCTCCTCCTCCCTCCTGTTATTTTCCTTTAGTCATAATCTTCTCCTAATGGTCACAAGACAATTTTACATTTTTCTTGCGTGATCTGAACTTTGACCAGTTTGGTCAATTTGCATGTGAATTATTAAACATATTCCTAAGTAATTATAATTTCATGACAAAGGTCGAGTCACATGAGGCCGAAACGTGATCTGTCTTTATCCGGCAGGTCCATCAGAAAGAAATACAAAGATGGGCAATAAAAGGGGGGGAAAGGTTTGTGACTGAGTACTACAAAGAGAAACCATCTAGACTGTGGCGGGTTGATCAGGGAGAAGGAGCTGCAGCTTCACCAGGGGGCAGAAACACGTCAGGTGGGTCCGAGCATGAGCCATGGAAATGTGAAATATTCCCCTCACCCTGCATCCCTCTGAGTCCTGTTCAAAGAGGAATAATTACATGTGGATGTGTGAGTAACAGAGACTGAGCTTAGCGGAGCCTTAAGTGGACTCTCAGCAACTTAAGTAGAGTCTGTCAGTTTCATGTTCATTTTAACCGAGCACTCACACTCATACTTCTTCAGTATTGATGTAGTCTTCCTGTGTCTGCCGTGCCTGAATATCCTGTAGTTACTACTGCTAGTGAAAGAGTCCGTCTCTGATGCCGCTGTGACACGTTGCCCCCGAGCATCGCTGCAGACATCTACATGTCAGCGTGTTCTGCTGGTAACTGTGTTGTGTTTGGTTTATATCTGTCTGAGAATGATTGGACACGTTGTCCAGGCTGGATCCTCTGAGGAACAAAGTTAGCGCTAAACTCGGGTCGTATAATTTAGCATCAGGCTAAAAAACCAATGGTATCGCTGCAGCTCATTTTTTAATTGATTTGTTTTTTTGATTGACACGAGAAGATGAGTGAAATCATTAATTAATAGTCATTACGACTCCTGAAGACAGTTTCTCGATATGTCAGGAAGTTTCATGAGAGTGTTGTGAACAGAGCGGCGGAAGGATGAAGGAGCCACAGTCACCGTGGAGTAGGGCGACTGGCCTGACAGCAGCAGCAGCAGCAGCAGCAGCAGCAGCCTCATCCCTTCAGGTCCGATGGCCTCTTTTCCTGAAGCATCTCAAACTTTAACCAAGGAATAGTTTGATATTTTAGGAAGTAGCTTTACTGGTTGCTTGGTGTACGTCGTGTAGCCTGCCTCAGCACACTGTCATCTCTAAATCTCACTAATTACCTGTGGAGATGTCTCTGTGTGGTTTCTAGGCAACTATTGGTGCAACACAAAAACGGGCGTGAAACGTGTGTTTGTTTGTTTAGACTAATGCTGAGTGACCTTCGCATTTGTCCCGCCGCTCGCAGCAGCGAAGGTTCTTTGGTGTTATTTCCATCGCTCAGGTTCCTGTGCTGAGGTTCTGAGGTTCTGAGGTTCCCCCTGCGGCAGGAAAATCCTGCTTTGGAAAAGTGTCTAGCTTTTCCTCACACCTGTGCGTCTTTTACCAGCAGCCGGTGCGTGCGTTTGATGATGCCAACACAGAAGCCTTTCTGTCAAAGCACTGATTCAGATTTCTCTGTGGTTTCGACTCACTCATGTTCTGACATTCTCTTGTTGCGTGAGGACGATCGTGATGTTGACTGCAACTTTGAAAACACTCGCCAATAACCTTGGCGAGGGGAAAGCCCCGATCGTCATCATCATCATCCCGACCTTCACAGGACTGAGATGAGTCTTGATTCTGAGCGTACACTCGCTATCAAAGCGCATTATCTATTTTGAGTGACACATCTCTTGCATGGGAGTGTCAACGTGCAGATTGGGGGTGATGCAAGCAGCCTGCAAGAAATGCTTCCAGTCTCTCGCTGCAGCAGAAGATGAACAAACAACACAGAGCTCCATTTAGTTTCACTCTTTCTGTGGGAAGATCTCCACAGGAGGAATAAATGCTAACCAGTTTAGTTTATCAGTTCTGAGATGGCACGAGGTTGAAGGTATGATTTCCATGTCCCCCTCTTTATCTGTAAATACAGAATTTGCTGTGATTACCAAAATCATGTGGCTGCTATATGCATTCATCTTGGGTTTGTTATTATTAATGAGGGATTTTTGTTTTTTTACAGGCAATCAATGGTTTAACGCATCTGCATCAACCACAATACGGATTTATGTGGAAAATATCCACATGTGCAGACTTGATGAATACTTGGAAATGTTTTGTGTTATGGCTGACACACACACACACACGCACACGCACACGCACACACACACACACACACACACGCACACACACACACACGCACACGCACACACACACACACACACACACGCACACGCACACACACACACCTGATAATGATCCAGGGGCCACGTGACAGAACCCTCATTCCCTCAGTGGCACCAGAGCTCTACTAAACTACTCATGCAGCTTTATACAGATGTATCGTGTAGAAGCAGGGTATCCACGTGTCCCCCTCTGCCCCTCTGACTACAGTATTCCACACATTTCAGTGTGTTATGTTGGAGTGAACAGGGAACCTGAGGAGATGAACTGGTAGAAGGGGCGTCGCCCAGGATGAGGACAGGTGGAACAACAGGATGAGCTAACATGGCAAGGTAGAAAGTGCAGGAATACCAAACGAATGCATTTTCAGGTTAATTGATGTCCCTTCGTCTAGTTTCAGGACCAGCGTCGTAACCACCACTGTACACAGCTGCTCTGCAGATTCCACCTGCGCACTGTAACTCCAGGAGACGATGATGGCAGTTAATAACCCAGGTCTGTTTTCTTCCCTCTAATCACAGGAACGTATTCATTGATTTCTGTGGAATGCCATCCGAGATAAGGTCACCCTTTCATGAATGGCATTTGGAGTGTCACCTTGAAAAATGGAATATGAGGTTTTCACATAGAAGGCAATTTTTAGTGAATCGCTGGCACGTGATGGGGTGCGTGCTCAATGACAGACTTTTGATAAATTCAGGGCCCATGATGTAGGAGGAACACGAAGGCTTCATGATGGAGGTGGCTTGCATTACTCGACACCACAGCTTCCTGCCGTTGTTGCTGTGCCACACGACAGAGAAAATAAACCAGAACGTTGAAATGATGGCGCTTATGATGAGAATAAACGCTCTGCTGCAAATTTACCCAAACAAACAGGCGCGTCAGGATGCTGACCAAACCCCCCCCCCCAAACCCGCTGATATGACGAGACACTGCCGCCTCACCAAAGTACGCAACAAACCGCTTTGTTGTGTTGATGTCTGTCAAACAAATGTGACGAGTGATTTTTGTCACAGCATCATTTTCCTAAAAGGCACAGATATTAAAACCCTTTGAGACGAACACCAGCGATCTGGATTCGTCTCTCGTGACATTTACACAACCTACAGGTCAGCTCAACACAGGAAAGAAAAATCAGCTGAGACATGAATAATGAATAATAAAATGATGAAGTTAATCTTGATAATGATAAATAAAATGTCTCATGAAGGAGACAGAGAAATGCAACATTTCATTTTCATCTCATAGAAGTCATGACGTTGAAATAATAAGTACGCTGCCTGACACTTAATGCCCAAAGGTGTAGAAACAGACGAATAATGAAGGCTGTGTGAATAAAGCGACAGCAGCGAGTGCAATGGAGCAGAACGTGTTGGCTGATCCCACTCTGAATACACCTGCTGTAAATCACATTCAGTGTCGACAACAACAAGGGGGCGCTGGCTTTTCCATTACTCCATCACATGACTCCTTCCGTCCCGTCGCTGTAAGGCTGCATCGGCTCACTCACCGTTACGTCACTCACAGGGGCTCTCATTGGTGTTATTCTCCTGCAGATAGCAGATGACACGACGTGGGTCGCAGCAGAGTCCTGACTCCACGGTTCCCCCTCTGGAGCTCAGTCTTTAGCTTGGCTGTTCCTACCAAGCAGATGTGCTTCCCTTCTAAGAAAACCAGTACATGATGTTTCACTTAAATCCATTTCACTTTTTGCCCAACTATACAAAAACATAATTGAAGAAAACGTAATTAATTGACGGTGTTTGGAACGTACCACTCAGCGCTCGGATGAGTATTGATCGGGACTGTGAGTGAAATCGTAACGGTGACAGATGTGGTTTCTTATTGTCATCAACGACCTCATCGTTCCAAAGATGTGGGATTTTGGGAGCGAAATCTTCTTCCACACACAACGTGTGAGCAGATGTTGATATCCTGTTGAAGCAGCTTCCGGACTTTGTGCGAACCTTCATAATGACAACGAGGTCACTGAAGCACTTTCAGCGCCGTGACGTTGACTTCCTCCTCCCTCGCCCCCTGTCTGTCCCTGACGGAGATAAATCCTAACGGACGCCCACTTCTGCTGTGTTGGAAAAGGCTGACCTACAGCTATGCAAGCCACCCCCCCCCCCAGCAGGACGGTTCATGGCTCCATCCTGAAGCCTCTTTCTAATCTCGCACTAATACTGCTTGTGTCATGATAAAACAGCTCTGATGGAGGCAAATCCTGTTTTCCAAGGGGGTGCAGGAGGTGGAGGGAGCTGCAGCCTTTGTTACAGGTGGTGCACAGGTTTCAACAAATGAACCCACGTCTGGATTTTCGGATTAGACCCAGCGGCGCGGCGAACAGCGGCGAAGAGGTGACACGCGTGTCCTTTTGCACATACAGAACGACTCCGACTGTCTTTGTCTCTCTGTCTCCTGCAGACGCCTAAAAGCACAGTAAAATACGCGTCCGAGGCCAAGGAGGTAGCCTCCTAATGGAAATGCATTTCAGCTGCTGCCGCCCCTCATCTTCTATATTGCTTTTTCATTGAAAAGAGGGGCTCTTTGACTAGAGGAATACAGCTTTTGTAGGCTTTTGTTCCAACACTCTCATCTCTTAGAGAGACACATTAGCCCTTTATCTTTCAGAGAAATGCTGGCACATTATTTCTCCTTTATCCCATTTCATATTAGTCTCTCTCATTCAGATCTAGTCAAAAGAGATATGAGGAAGGCTTTATGTGATCCCTACTTTTTTGTGTTACTCGTTGCTGGATAAATGGGAAAAAAAAAGTATAACTAGGCACAGACCGTCATTTCTCAGCGGTATAAAAAATGTGGTATTAAAATTATATCTGGTTTAGTTTGGCTATAACATCATAACAACATGGTCACAAAGATGATGCAGTGGTGGACAATACCACGCAGTACTGACTGCAGGAGTGTTACGGTGTGACTGCTGAGAATATTTTTATTTCATATGGATAATGTTAGTTTCAGCATTTAAACTATAAACAGGCTTTATGGTCTTCTGGGTGAACATTACTAGTGATCCATGTGTACCTACCCCAGCGTGGCAGCACTCAGTCTGTTCCCTAAATATCCTACTTAGTAACAGCAGAAATGCTTTGCAGAGAAAGTAAATGCGACCGAGTTGACACAGCGAAGAAATGTTATTTACACATTTGCCAGGCTGCAAACGTTCATGCTAAAGGTAGTGAAGTGTTTTCAGCAGCGTTTTCCACGTGTCACTGTTCAGAGGATTTACCCAGAGTTCAAAGGGTTAGGGCACTTTCCTCACCTCCACCCAACTCCACTACTATCTGTGATTGTAGCATCCAAACACAAAACAACCATAATTACAATGGAAAGACGCTGACGTGTAGAAAAGAACAGCAGCAGCAAATGAGGTGAGACTATATCTACAGTATAACAGGTGCCAGCCAGGGGTGTGTGTGTGTGTGTGTGGGGGGGGGGTTAGGTATGAGCATTGTGGAGCTTGACTACTGTGTAAAGTGATGTTGGCTGATGAAAACTGTGTGTGAAAAAGAGAAACATCCAAGAGCAAACAAAAAGGAGGGAAGGAAAGAAACGTCTCTCCCAGCCCGACTGCACTGGCTCCGTTTCTGAAGCTGGGAGCTCTTTGATAGCTTATGATTATCCACGCGCCCTGCCATTCACTGACACAGGCTGAAGGCCAACCAATTAGCCTTTGGCCCGCAGAAAGCGATGCTCGGCCTGGTTTTGTTGTGGTGTAGTTATCTGTGATAGCTAGCAGTGAAACCCCCACTTATGATGTCAAGAGGCTGTTTGGCTCCTTTATACGGCCTGACACCGCTGATGAGCTATGACTGCTGGAGAGCTATGACCACAAACGCAGAGCAAACAGGATGATAATACGCTTTGTCAATCACCGAGTCAGATTTACGGTGTACGGAGGACGGACGTGGTGAATGACTGTCCTCTGAGCAGGGAGTCCACATCCTTTTTTCACATCCATGACAGGAGAAGGAGCACATTGCTCTAAGCATGTTCAGATGAATCAGTGGGAAAAATGGTTTATCACTTTAATCCAGTTGTGGCACAAAAATGAAAAGCAGCTTACAACAAACATAATTGTTTGTATCGTTAGTAATTCCTCTTCCTGCAGTAATCCTGCGTGTTGTTTGCATACATCCTGTTTTCATGGAGAGAGCTCAAAATAAGAACGTGTCACCTGTCCCGTAATCCCCGACAGGAGAGTATATTAAATGTTAATCCTCACTGTTAGACGGGGGGAGGAGGGGAGCTGGAGGAGCATGGGATGAAGAGCTGCTCTGCTTCTGAGGTACTAACGACCTCTGATGACCGAACTACATCGTTCATTCTCTCCACTCCAGCTCGTCTACGCTATCGCGAGTATGATGTTATTAGCTTCCTCTTTTGACTCTGCGTCCGCCGAGAACGGCTGAGATTAGTCTTGGATTGGTGCTCAATATCGCTCCCTTCTGTGGCCAATTTGTATTCACTTGACAGCAGACTTACAAGTAACGACACAGAAGAAACAATTAAAGCCGTAAAAGCTGATAGCTCGGGGCTCCGCGGACCAACTCTACCATTACTGAGCTATTAGATGGCGAGGTCTGGAAGGGACGGCTTTAAATGAAGGCATGGGTCTGGGCGCGGGGGGAATACGAGGGGGAGGAAAGGAGACGAGAAGAGAGGCTGGTAGAAAAAGATGGGAAAAGGAAGGAAGGTGAAGCGAGGCTCGTCTAACAGTAGCACACGGTGGAAATATGGTGGAGGTTGGGATGAGAACAACATGACAGATCACGGGAGGCAGCACACAAGAACAGCTGCGTTTGTTTCTGTTGTAGATGAGTGAGGAGCAAAGAAGTCGCACGTGCGCCACATCAGCAGGTTCTTGTCTTCAGCATTAGGATCATACTCAGACCACAGATCCACCGTGTCTCCAGGCAGTCAGTACTCTGACTTACAAGGTTTTTACTTTCCTTCATCGTTTCTTTTCACTCAAGGTCACAGATGCCCAGATTTAGCTGATCTAGCTCTTATAGTTCAAAATGAATTTATTTTACTGGTTTAACACATGCACCATAAACCACAAACTAAGTCAGGGACCAGGACCAGTGTTACTCAGAGTAAAAAGCAAAATAAAAGAGCTGGCCATGTTCCCACTGGCTGGGGGAGACACGCCTCCAGCCAATCTTAAACGAGGTTATCTTGTAATTAACTAAAACTGCAGCTGAAGAGAATAAAACAGCTCATAAAGTCGTGTGGTGCAAACATTATCACAGTCAGGAGCCAGTTTTCTAGTTTGTTTGTTCCCTTCCTTCTGTGCACAATCACTCAGGCCAGGAAAAAAAAAGTCACAATTATAAGCTCTGAAAGCTCTGTTGCTATGTGAGCTCGTGTTATTCAAACAAATGATTAGCCGTGACGCGTGCAGCACTCGAAGTAACAGATCGTGCCTGCGTGACGATTAGCTCAAATTTATTGTGATGCTCGCGGGATGGGTTGAGATTCCTACCTCTGTAAGTGGAGCGCTGTCATAACGGCCTTGGTGTTCGCTCATCCGTGTGACACTTCACAGCCTTAATTACAACCCGCCGCCTGTTTGTTGGAGAAACCCAGACCTCCCGATTCGGCTAAGTATAAGGGGAACAAATTGTGATTACTTGATAATAGACGCTGTTGAGTCTGCTCCATTAACCAAAGGCCGTTAGTGTAAACAGGAGTCGAGCTGACCATAAATCACAACGGGTTTTTCTGAGCTGATGAAGTAACAGAGAGCGTCTTTCGTGCTCCACGTGGGCCGCTATCATCCTACAGTAGCAGTCAGACTAAGCTTTCCACTGCACATTCTTGGAATAAGGAAGAGAAACTCGAATGTTGATGAACGGTGATTTTTTTGAATCATTTTAGTGTAGCTAAGTAACGACGTTAGGGAATCAGGTTTTAACTCACCGAACACCTAAGGAACACGCTTTCTGTGGAGCTGCTCTAACTCTACTGATATGAAAACCATCAGAGTGAGTGCGTGTGGATCCTAATCTGGTCCTTAGCTTCGGTTTTAAACACACTAAAACGCTGCATCACAGACGACCACAATGTTAAAAATACCTAAAAACTACAGAATATCCCTTTTAATCCAGCTCCTTTGGAGAAACACTGTTGGAGGTCAAAACAAAAACAAAAGAACAAAAGAAGAAAACACAAAGCGTCAGTATAATCTCTTCTGTTTGCTTATGGCAAGCATCAGCGCGAGCAGAAGTGAGCTCCAGTATTTTCAGACATTTAGAAGTGAATCCAGAAGGTGCGCCACCTCCCGACCTGCTCGATATAAGAGCGAAGGCTGCAGGATTCACGTGATCGTCATCAGCATAAAAACATGTGCAACATTAAATCTCTGATGCTTGCCTACAGGACTCTCAATGAATCTGCTCCATCCTACTTTGACTCACTACTGGTAAGATAC
>JAUMHF010000017.1:2049182-2087592 GCA_032359275.1 Microctenopoma steveboyesi | reverse complement strand
CGAGAACTGAATGGAATTGCTGGTGTCTTCTTCTTGTAAGTCGCTTTGGATAAAAGCGTCTGCCAAGCAAAGTAAAGCAAAGTAAAGTAACATGGAATGCAAATGTTGAGTAGAAGGTTGTTGAAACACAGGAACATATTGACAATAATAATCATAATACCAGTATCTGTGTCACTAAAGGACTCGTGTCTGCGCGTCCTGTTTCGTCACATGTCTCCAAACCGCAAACCAGGCAAATCTGGGAGGTACCTTATAACTACTCTCCTCTTCAACCCCATTTTTCTGGCCGTGCAGCGCTCTGCCTCGCTTTGCCCTCTGGGACACGCCAGAGGGCATTTCCTGTCCCCCCGTGTCCTGCATGTCGAAGTAACACACTAATGTCTGCAGAAGCACGTGTCAGTGTGAGTTGTTCAGGTGTACGAGGAACTCTTTCACAGTCACTGCTGTAATCGCAGGAATAGATGCTCTGAGATTAAAACCATCGCTGATTGCACCTGTACACTTGTACATTTATTAGCCGCTTCGGGTGTTTCGTGTTCGTGTCTGGTGCGCGCTCCCTCTGTCTCCTCTTCTCACTTCATCACTTCACCTGGACCTGACTACGTCTGCCTTTTTAATTGCATGTGTTTCAATCCCAGCAGTGAAATTCAACACCTCATTAGAGCCTCTGGCAAAACCTGACTCATTCAGTGAAGAACAGGCAATTAACGGGATGTTGGCGCGGAGTTCCTGTTGGCTGGGTTATTGATTGGCTGACTGTGGCTGCTCACTTGTCTTGTCATCCATCCTGCTTTAATTTTGAAGAGGTATTTACATACCATATCTCTCCAAATGATGGCCTTTACTTTGTGTTGTTTTATTCAGAGCACCCTTTGGCTCGAGCTCTACATAAACATCCCCTATGAACCGTGCGACCTAACGCCATTACTAGCTCATTATGTTTAGCTGTAAGGTGACGCTGAGCCAAATACGTTGCACAATAACCAGTATGAAATCCCTTCTTTCCCACAGAGAAACGGAGGCACGTGCACAAAGCATATTTTCCGCTGTGGGCTCCCGAGTACAGCCTCAGTCTTTAATTTGAGCTGCACCGTGACAAAGATGATTAATGGAATTCCTATGCACTCAGATCGTTTCTCACAGGTGATTTAAAGGTATAATAATCCTTTACAATATTGCTCTGTGCTTTCCCGGCCATTAAAATAACACCAAACGTGTCAGAGGAACACAAACAGTTCATTTAAAACAGATTGCTGGCCCAGTGTGAGGCTGAGGCCTGAGACACTGGGGAGCCGTTGCTAACTTCTCACTTCTCTGCCCGTTTGCACGGAACAAAGAATGAGAAAGAAGTTTAGTGTGTTCCCCGAAAACGCACACACCTAAAGCGTTTAGGGTAAACATGTTTAGGAACGGTTTCACAGTCTCTTCTCGGGACAGATGCTGAACATTAGTTTCTGAAAATAGGCCTAAGATGATGCTTCCAGTCACTGTGTGGGCAAACGCTACAGCTGTAGGTCTCATCGTGATGAAAGACACAGAAAAAGCACATATGACGAGTGAAGATCTGAAAATGACGAAGGACGTTGAATACAGGAATACATTTAACCACCCCCCACCATGTGCTGCTGGGTAAAAGGGCAATGAAAAGCTGCACCACACAACTTCACCTGTGCATTTGGATCTGATGGATCTCAGTGGAAACTATTTGATCCTTCTGTAAATGAAACTTTAATTATTGGATTTAATAATCCAAACTAAACTAAATATTTTTCTAATTTCTCTCTCTTATTTTTGCACCACACAGTAACCAACATTACACTGGAATGTTTGATCTTAGGTTTCTCATTAATATTTCATTTTGATTCAGCTCTTTTTTATTTAAGGCTCTTCTCACTCCTGTATGGATTGCCTAAATACATTTTGAGATAATAGGAGATAAGGGGGGTGTTAAGTGACACTAATTTGATCCATTCTCCTTCCTAGATGATACAATCTTGATGATTTTATTTTGAAAGACTAATTAAATTACGCCTCTGCTGTAGCATCGCTTCCTGATGGAGGTGTGAAGGTGTGCTGTGGTAATTCAATTACCAGGACACATCACACATGCTTAAAGAGCCGTGGATGAGATTTGTGTCGCCTGCATACTCTGTTATGATGTCTGACGTTTGGACGACGGTTGGTTTCTGTTAGCCCCATAAAGCAGGAAACATTGTTTACAACTCAAACAGCGCTCCTGAGCATGCTCAGTGGCTTCGGCCCTACAGGAATCCCTCTCCAGAGACTGGGAAACTGAGCACAGTTATGAGTCTTTGAGACTGTTTCAAAATAAAACCACTTTACTCCTATTAATGAACAGACAGTTTTCTTTCGCCACTAATGAATTTTTCATATGGACGAGAAGCTGCACCCTGACAACTCTTGTCTGTGCGTTCATTGGTTCGGTCTGGTCACAAAATACAGGACCTGACAGCTTTATCCTTTAATGCATTCATATTTCAAACCTAATAAAGTACTGTTTACCTCTCTCTGACCTTTTCTCGATTGCACCATATGGGGAAAACTGCCAGAAGCAAAGTGGTTAAAATCACAAAGCAAGGCAGTGGTGGTGGGGGGGGGGGTGTACTTGTGGCTGTCAGGCACTTAAAACACTAGATACAGGTCTCAGAGACAAATGGGGTTCAATCGAGTGAGCTCTGCTAAGCTTTTCTCAGACACATGCAAAGTTGGTGCTGGTTCACTCCCGTCTGTGAATCTAGAGTTAGTCACTAGCTGGGGTTTGCTAGTGATACCAGCACAATTAACAGGTGTTTAGTCATGTTGCATTTTCCCAAACGATCTTCACCCAAGCTTCTCACTTTCTAACAGGCTGTCTGTGAGCTGCCAGCCTCAGGTCAGACGTGTCCTAACGCTGCTCCAGCCTTCCCTCGGCTGCATGCTTCAGGTCATTGTCGTGCTAAGTAGCTGCATCTCTCCTGTGTTCAGTCCGCATGCCCCTGCAGCTACGTTAGTTTATGTTAGTCTAATTCTGCAAAGCCAACGTGGTTACAGCCAAGTTGTCCTTTGTTATCAGATGCTGTGATGTAGTAATCGTTCTGAGGAGTCGGCGTAGCTTTGTCTAATACTCACAGCAAAGTGCAAACAGAAACAAAACTGTTCTAGAACGAGATGGAAAAATCTTCACACACTAATGAGGGCTGAGATATGCATGATGCCAACTGTCCTGAATGCATTAATAAACTCTGATTGTTTATTGATTTGTCTGTGTGTGTAAATGTAAAATAAAAAAACTCTGAATGTGATTGATCTTCAGACTTTCAGCTTTAATTTAGGAAATTAAAGCTGAAAATAAATAGTTAATATGTCATTTACCAATCAGGGATTACAGCCATTACATTATCACACACACACACACACACACACACACACACACTTTATTAATCAGACACGCAAGGACATGACAAGTTTCCTCCCTCAAGATGCTTTTCCGGGTTCAGGAGGCCGGTACCTTCAGTTTCTTTCCACTTTCGGTTCTTCTTCAGTACGTGACACGTTTGCTCTGCTGGGTTAGAATCAGGCGGCTGGGTTGGCCCCTAAAGAACATCCCATTCCTTCCTGTGGCTGCTTTCTGCAACCACGGGCCACCTGAACACCTGGAGAGTGTTCATGACATGACTTGGTGTGAACGGGTTCCTCCCCATGAACAGAATCCTGCAGCCGTCACTGTCTTTCAGGGATCGTTCCAATATTTTTGGATCTTCGTGTCATCAGTTTTTGTTGTGGTAATGTGATAATGAATGTAAGCAGTGGTGTGTTTGTTTTAGTTGTTTGGCTGAGTCATGTTTTCCAATCTCTCCTTCACAGAACAGAGAGAGAGAGAGAGACACAGACAGCAAACAGGTGCCAGGTGTTTTAAAGTGTCTCTAGTGTCTTTGTGCCGTTTTCCAATTGGAAGCCCAATTCCAGAACTTGCAATGCAAGCAAGCATGTCCGAACTGAACAGAATATCAATGGCCCGCCTCTTAGAGGAGTAATGGCCTCCTCCCCGCGCTCTGAAGGTGACTCCTCTCTTTTCGTAATGCCTGTCACAGGGACCGATGTCGGGACGGGAATTGATTTGCAGGTATATTTCTTGCGCTTAAAAACCACGCATCAGTTATTGCTGTATATGCTGATGCCAAGGTCATTTTGAACGTAAGAATGATAGAGTCTGACATTAGCCCCGCTGCCTCCGAACGGGCAGATGCTTCGCTTCGGAAAGTAGGTTGCCAAGTGTCTGCTTTGATAACCCGTCGGGGGCTGGCTGAGAGGACTTGGCAGGCGAGTGGAGGGAAACTCCCGGTGCGTGCGTTCAGTGTTACCAGAGCACAATGACCACACCTCACGGAGCATACATGCACACATCCACTCCTCCACCTTTAGGCCTACATGCATAAAGCTGTGTGAGGCAGTCAGAGCTTTTGGGCTGAAACATTATGCCAGCCTTATTTATAATGATTCACCGCGTACTAATCCACTTGAAGGCTGTGAAAAACAGAAAGCAATAAAAAAAGAAATCTGAATTTGCCGTTGCGTATGGCCAACTGTGATTTTTCATTACCTTGAGTTGATGATAGCCCTTTTTCTAATCCACAGTAATTTCATTCCAGCTGCCACTTCCAATAAAAACTTAAAGGATTATTGTCTTTCTTTACTTTAATAAAGAAAAGCTGCCCAAATATTTCCACCTCCAGGATGATGGTCCACTCGTATCATGAGTCATTCAACTCACCTGATCCTTATGGAAGCAGAGAGTCTGACATTTAAGGCACCTGTCCGCTCCCAGCCGAGCGACGGCCTTTGTTACCACCTTTGATTCCGTAACACTCTGACACCTTCATCGCCCCCGTGTTCACTTCAGGACACACTTAACCCTCCTGCTTCGTCCTGTTCTGTCCTCCTGTGTATGGTGACCTCCTTTCTTCCAGTGGTGGCGGTAGGTAGCGGCGGCGAGTGCAGGGACACGGGGGCTGAGATAATGAGAGCTGACTGTTGGAGGGCAGGCCCGGGCCTCCGTGTTTCTGCTCCTGTCTTTTCTTAACTGCTCTGCATCGCCGCAGTCGTGGGAACGAGCATGTGCCACCTCCGTCTGTGCACTGTTGCTCCGTTCCTTGGTGAATGTGCCTGTATGTGATGGAACATTTTAGTAATGATCTAATTTTATTTATTGAATTCATGAAATAAGACCAGGGAGCTCTTCTGTAGGAGACGTGATGCACAGCTTCAGTGTTCTGTTTGGTTTGATGTCCAAACCCGTTTTCACTCGCCCTTACTTCCCGTCACTTCTCTACTGTTTGGTGAATCATTAGCATCGTGGCCTTGCGTCTTATTGTTTCGTCCTTCCTTCCCCCTGTTCCTCTCACGCGCGCTCATGTCACCGAACACACGTGAACGTGCTTCCTGCTGCGCAGGCGCGTGTGCAGCCGAGCTCTGCAGGCTGTGACATTAAGATACGGATCTTTTGTTGTGTCAAATTAATTAGCATCCCTGCTTCACTCGTTGCCACCCTGACTGTGCCTTTAAAAACCTTGTCTTTTCGTGTGCTTTCTCTAATTTATCCCACCATTTCTTGTGGAGGCTCTCAGGGACAGGCTGCCTTTACTGCTACACGGACTTTCTGCCTTTTCTAGCACAGCTTGCTGCAGATCGTTTAGTGACCCATCTGCCCTGAAACTCTCTCAGATTCATCTTTTATTCATTTTCCAGTCTGTAATAATATTCTGTTGATCACTGTGTATATCACAACTCAGTTTCTAAGACTGTTGTGCATATTTCAAGGTAACAGCGACTTACAAAGCCGGACTTTTATTAGACTTTTTTGCAAATAAAACAAACTCCATGTCATTTTCTTGCATGTGTCAATTTAAATTTCCACTCAAATGTCATAAAGTTATTTTAATAAACAATCTTGAGGTCAAAAATTAAAGAGCGGTCAGAAAACAGATGAATTACATTTCTAGAAAGGTTGTCCTGTAAATGCCAGGTCGCTGTGATAAAGAAATGAGTTTGCTCGAGGCGTCATCTTTATTCACAGCTCTGATGAGCTTTTCGTATTTTCTCCTCCTCTCTCTCCCGAGGAACTCTGATGTTTAACACATCTCCCATTTTCCTTCTCTCCTCCGGATCTCTCATTTAGCCAGTAAATTACTTGAGGGAAGCCAAATAGGAGATGAGTGAGTCCCACCTCTGATTTACCAGAGGTTTAGATTTTACCTGGAGGTCGGAGGTGCTGAAGTTCCCGTGGAATGGGCGGCGGTCCGAGTAGGATGATGCTTCAGTTGGTACCGGGAAATCATTAGGACCCAGAATCCACAGATGCTCATCATGAGCATTTACTGGAACAGGTTCAGGCAGCAACGCCGAATCTCGTGGAATCTAAAAATCGATGTATGGTGTTAAACTTGTGTGATTGTTTCTCGTGGTAAAACACATGACAGGCTTTAATCAAACTCTCTGAAACGCCTGAGACCACAGCGTGGTGCTCACGGAGCAAAACATGCTCAGCGAAAGACGGCTTCACCTTTTCTGACTGTAAAAAGAGAGATTATGATGACTGAAGGACGCGGACATGTCTGTTCTCCACTAAATTTACAACATGCTACCATTTAAACCAGGAACAAGACCTCAGATGGTTCCAGCTGAACATTTAGTCCAACACAAACTGGTTTCTAATGGGACCTGTTTCTGATTGATGCTAATATACAAAATCAGCTTTTATTTCCCAGCTGACTGTGATTATGTAGCGTTGGAAACTTCACTGAGGAGATGACCTCCCTCCACGTCCTGTCAGTCCTTTGTGCGGCTCGTTTTGTGTGACCCTCCAGTGACTGTCTTTAGCAGTGAGCAATAATAATCAGGCCCATAACAGAGGGGAATGGGGGGGAACGTGGATGAGATGGAGGTTGTCTTTTATTTGCTGCGAAGACCCGGGTGCTCTCAATAAGGTTTGGGTAAGACCCATGTTATTAGAAAAACTCAAAAATGGAGGAAGGGCAGTGTCAGTCGGATTTACTGAGGGCAAAGTCTGCCGTGATCAATTTCTTCGCTGTTGTGTGTCAATGCGCGTGGTTGTGTGGTGCGTGAAGAGGCAAGTGTGTGTTTGCTGAGTGGGTGATTATCTCACATTATAATTGTCTGCTCGCTGAGCAATGAAGTAACCGCTCTAGGACCGACATTGAGATGGTTGGTCTGACCCGTCCGTCCGTCCGTCTCCTGCTCTGAATATGTTGCTGGCTCATAATCAACGCAGGATAATATTTTACAAAAACCGGTCACATTAGTTAGATTTCTACCTGCTTCAAATCAAATTCAAATACAAATACAAGCCTAAGAATGTGGCAGCAAAACACCGTCAGGCGAACAGCTGAGCATTAAAGTGAGTCGTCTTATGGAACGGAATAGCGGCCTGGTAGCTCAATGGGTTAAGCGTCAGACTGGGATGTAGAGTGTTGCAGGTTCGAACCCTGTCTGACTCCTAGTCCATCCCCTACCAGGTGTGTCCCTGAGCCAGACACCCAGCGCTAGCTCCCTGTAAGTCGTTTGGATAAAAGCGTCTGCCAAGCAAAGTAAAGTAAAGGAGCAGAGTCTGATCCATGAACATCAGCTACATATCTGAGTGCTAGTAGGTAAAACTGTACTGTTTGATTAAACCCCCCATCATGTCCTCCTGGTCCCAGCTCCTCGTTTCTGTTTTCTCTTTCACTCCAGCTTTGTTTCCCCTTCTCCCGCCGTGACATTTATGCAGCAGGAATCTGCAAATGTCTAATTCGGCCCTGAACAACAGAATATCAAAGAGCTCGTCTGCTTCACAGAGAGAATCTAGTCCTATGATTTGTTGAAGGAGAAGTAATTGACATTCTTCAAAGATTTGTTTTCAAGGTGCGGACGAGCAGCTGATAAGAAATGACTCCTGGTGACGTGTTGCATGTGCTCAATGGCTGCTGCAAAGATATGAGGCGTTACTCAGACACGCTAACACATGCACTCACAAAATATTTCTACAAACCGTCGCCGGCTGGAGCGGCGCTGCTGTGAGATTACATCTCCCTCTGATCTGAGAAAGAAAAAATGCTCTTCCCTCCCTCGGGTCAGACAGTAAACAGAAAATCACAAGCGCTACGCTGTCACACAACAACAAACAAATGACAAATCTGAGAGTCCAAACAAGCATCTGCAAATTATTCATGGTCTCTGTTTTAGATCAGTGATTTTCTCTGCTCTCATTATCAGTCATTGTTGAAGTGATTATCAAGCAGGGAGGGGCGGGTGGCAGGACGGAGGGAAAGGATGGCGGCAGAAACAAGTAAAGACGGAAGAGAGAGTGAGAGAGTGTGGGTTGATAATGAATGTAATCTGCATTTAGATGATATCAGGCAGCGCGGCCATGCCTGATGTGACGCTGCTAGGTCTGATTGCATGCAACAGTGGCGTTTGGAGAGGTGCTCCGAGCAGAGCAGGACACTGATCAGACAGACCTCCACACGGTGCACTTCAAGAATTACATTCAGCTTCTACCGAGCTCTGATATTTAGTACCTGAAACCCATGTAATACTTCTGTGTCCGTTGTTTTGCCTGCGTTGTTGCTCGTCAGCCAAACACGCTGTAAACGGCATCGATCAGGTACAGTGGTGTATAGTGCTCCTAGTCCTGTCAGATATTTAATCAAATGAGGCTTGTCGGGGGAGTGAAGCAGAAATAAGAACTTTTCTGTTTGTGTGATCTAGTGATTTCATACAGAGAGAAACCCTCTGAAGGTCTGATACACTTCTACATTCACTTAAACATCAGAGTTTAAAGATGCTAAACAAACCAACCATTCATTTATTCACATCATGTTTTTCCTTTTGACAGTGTTGACATAATCTTTTTAAATCCAGTGCAGCGTGTATGAGCTTAATCTCATCTTTAGCGGCTCTGACTGACGGAGATCAGCTGATCATCTCGACTTGTCGGGAATATTCCACCTGTTTGAAAAATGTTTTGCCAGGTTTCGGGAAGATGTCTTGCAGAATGATGAAACGATGTTCACCTGCTCCTCAGCCTGAACCTCCGCGACCCCAGTGAGTTTTTCCTTCCCCCGGCTGGAACCGGTTCCATTTCCATCATTCGAATACAAGTAGAAATTTGTTCTTTTCTCTTTCTGCACATGTCTGTGAAGCGTCACTTGGCTTTGCTCTACTTTGGGACTTACCAGGAGTTTGCATTTCGTGGTGAATTGTCTGGAGTTACATTCCTGGAGACTTGTCTTGGTTGTTGACAAAGAAATATTCATGACTATTTCTTGACATTCTGCTCGCTCACAGGCGGGTTTTGAAAGAGGAGAAAGAATTTTCTTCTCATCCTTAAACCTGTGCTTCTCCATGTGGCAGCCTGTTTTTCATTTGCACACCTGAAGCGTATCCAACTTGGCTTCAGAGAAAACATCGAGCCTCATTATTATCTTCTCAGTCTAAACGGTAACTCGGTGCATGGAGTTAAACTCCCACACAGCTGATCTGACTCATTAGGTTTAACTAGTAAACAGCAGCTGATTCAAAACGTTATTTCCCATTTTGCCCACAGGATGTTTAATTTGATATGTGGAAGATATCGGTTTTCTACTTGGGTTTTTCAGGTTCCCCAGCATTAACTACCTCCGATTAGCCCTTAAGGTTTGTGTCTACGCTGCTCAGATTTTCTCACGCTTTACAGAGCACCTCAGTCTTTCCTCAGTCATACACATACATCATCTTCTTCTCTTTCTACCATCTCATACCACTGCCCCCCCATCCCCCCACCCCTCCACTCTCTCTCTCTTTGTATTTGTCAGTCAAGGAGAAGATCAGGTCAGACACACACCATCATCCTCAGGGAGCCACACACAGAGGTCACCGCCAGCAGGGACTGTTGACAGCTCGGCGCTTGTTATCCAGAGCTGATACTGGGGGCAAATTAGGTGCCTGCAGAGGAGGGGGTTGTTTAGTGGTTCCGGGTGTGGCTGCATAGAGGGTGAAAAATAAAAGATTTTTGCCTGCAGTCATTTCTTGAACTGATTGTTGACTGATTTATTCATATATAAATACATATACATACGGCCCGGAAGCTCGGTTCCTCAAATAAAGACTTCTGTTCAAAATCTACGAATCTATGGTCTTTCCTATTAGAAGATTGTTCACATGAAATAATGTCTGCATTTTGAACAGCTGTTCTTTAACTGGTTCAACCGTCGCTGAACAGGCTCAGTGGTCCGGCTCTATATCAGCAGTCACCCTTAAAAGAAAGGTTGTTCCTTGGTAACACGTTGATTCAGCGCTACCGTGGCCCATCAGAGCTGTTAACATGTCATACTGTGAATCTCTGCCTTTAGCTTTGATTTACTCTCGCCTATCTCCTACAACGAGGCTTGTTGTGACACTACTCAACGCCCTTGTAGTTGCTCTGAAGTACACGAGGAAAACATTTCTCTTCCCACAAGGAGGACATGGCCCCATCCAATAAGGGACAGGGTGACTTCTAGAGAGGAATGAGAGCAATGGGCCCACCATTAAGAAATAGCCCCTAAACTACATCTGACAATAGCCAAGATTGCACTTGAACCCAATTCATCGAAGTAAAGTGGCCATTTGAGGAGGTGTGCTAGGAATTGGTTCTCCTGGATTGAGACAGAGGAACGGCCACAAAGAGTGTGTGCTGCTGCTTTTTTTAATATCCAACATCGCTGCTACAACACTAGGCTCACGAACACACCAGTCAACAAGCATAGAGTCAGACCAACAGACAAATGCATGTGTAGCTTTTAGAGCCACCGCTAATGAGTGCTGAGGGGAACTTAGACCTAATGAATGGAAGCAGACCTGGTCATTATACAACGTTAGCTAAATATATATGAAGATTTAGCTGATTCATGTGTGCTCACATCTAGAACTCAAATTTATGGTTCCATCATGTTCAAGCGGGGGTGTCTAATGTCTGGGCGACGATGTGAAAGAGAGTCACTCTTTTACACTGAGGATTCTGTGCAGGCAGTCACGTGTTCCCTCTAACTCTACTAGAGGGAGTATGAACCGTGATCAGCACAGTGCTGATCTCTCTAAGAGTAAAGAATAAACCAGCCTAGAGCTGTTGCTCTAAGTCCGATGGCACGTTCCAGTCTGTGTAATAAGATCTTCTACAGTATCTACGCGTACAATGCCGGGGAGGCATTGGCACCGTGCATCAGTATGCCGACACTGTGCGCCTGTTAGCGTTCTTTTTAAATTGTTAAGATATTTCCATCTGATTTAAAGAGTGAGACTTTCCCCAGAGCTACACAGGTAGCACGGCCAAAAAGGATGAATTAGTGTCTGAAACCTAAATGGTTGCACAACAAATAATAAAATACTTCTAAGGAAGATTAGTGTGTGCAGAGTCTCGTATGACTGTGGACTGCTCCTCCGAGTGCATCGTGTACGCTCATGCATGCATTTGCATTTGCTAGCACACAATTTGCTGCCGTGACACGAGCATCCCTACTTTTTCTCCAGTGTAAGTGCATTCCCTTTAATTTCACAGGCTCTGAGGCATAACAAAGACCACTAGAGCTGGTATATTGGCAATCACACAAATCTGCCTTCACCTCAATATTTAATGAGCTGAGCAAATTAGCCATACAAAGCAATCTATTGAGCCTTTCCTCCCCACTTTGCTGATACACACAGAGGAAAGCACCTCAAAGAACGCTTATTACAGCTGAGCCAACACTTCTAACACTTGGGATATATCGCATGTCGTACACACACACACCAATAGTCCTTCATTTCCACCGTCCAGTCATCCCCACGCTCACACGGCTGTAGCACTCGTGGTTTCACGTGTGTGAAATGGAGACGTTTAAACAGGCAATGACGGCAGCTCCTTCAGTCGCGCTCTGCACTGCTCAGTGATCCGTGTGTGATGATGGAGGTGTGCGCTTCCTGACTGCTAATTAAAATGGAGCCCGAACCCTGACAAGCCTCCGACTCACAGAGTGACTTAATTCGCTGGTTAAACGCTGGTTAAGGAAACACGCGGTTGTGCTGCCCACGACTGTACCATGATCCAGACTAAAGCAAAGCTTGGAGAGATGTCGTGGCCTGACTCAAGCAGAAGAGTGAAGGTGCAGTTCATCAGGCACAGACCTGCTGCTCCCCTCGTGTGCCCGTGTGTATGCAGAACCATGAAAGACTGTGTGTCTAGGTACGACACGGAGGTCTGCAAAAGAAATCCCTGTGTTTAAATACTATATCCCTGTCCAAACAACTACTCTATTGCTACCAGCAGCGTAATCCCTGCACTCACTCAGCTACAGCTAATTCACGGCGCTCAGGGGAGGTTTCTCTCACCCTCCACTACCCGCTCTCTCACTTTCACTCCCCCTTAATGGCTTCGCAGGATGCTCATTTAACAAGATCTAATTATTTTAACAAAGCACTAAAAGATTGATGAAAAAAAAAGGAATTGCTCAGGCGGAACGATGAGTTCTTAAGAATGTATAGATGATGCGCACGGCCTTGAATGACAGAAGCAGCTTCTGATGTGACGGCCCTGCTGACAGGACAACGCCGTTAACAGTACATGAACGACATTTGGAAAGGCCCAAGATCAGCTGGGTTGCATGAAGGGAGAGGTCACGATCAGGGCTAAAAGCAACACACAAACACTTTGTAAAGATTTAGTGATTAGTGGATTCAAAATGGAGAAACAGGAAGTAAGATCAAGAAAAATAAGAACATTCTACTTTTAACTTGATAACCGGTGATTCAATCAAGAAGCCTCTGGTTTCTATTGATTTGCAAACTTTAGTAGAATTATCTCGGCCACCTGTCATATCTGTTAGGGAGGAAGCAGTGTCACACATAGGACAGTGTTGCCTGGATCATTCATTATTGTTTATCTCCGGGGGCTGAAAGTGTCATTCCCCCCCTCGATAAATGGATTGAATGTAGAGCGATCTGCATCGTGTGCCTGCCTGTAAAAATAATAGATCTTTCATTTAGTCTCTGCTTCTTTCTACTCCCTCTGACCATTCTTTCCTTCTACCCTCCTCATCAGTATCTGGCACGCTCTTCCTAGCCTGGCACCCTCGCTGCTTCTGTGCCTCCGCGGTACTTGGCGGTAGCGCTCCTCACTCTCTCACCCATCTGCTTCCATTCATTAGGACAGGTCTCGCTCCTCTGCTCCTGTGACCCCGTCTCACTTTGAGCTGCACAGTGCAATTAAACAGGTTTGGGAAGGAATGCTTTCTGACCTGCAGCTAGCTCCTTCCTCTGCCGTCTACTGGAGCTTCGCCTGGTCTGTCCTCACAAGGAGGATCCAGCACTGTCAGCGTACAATGAGCTGTGCAGTTTCCTCAGCTCCTACGTGCTGCACACGTTTTCTGTCATAGACTTAGAGAGACTACATTAAAATTCATGGAAAGAAGTCATTTCCTTCTAAAATCAGTAAAAACATCAGACAGTGGATCCTCATCGCTTTACTTCATGATGAATACATGAGGGTATTTTGACATGTCCAAGTATAATTCCGCCAGTCTAGTTTAGTCTTCCACCAAGACAAAGAGCCAAAGAAATCAGTACGTACACGTTTTTGAATGTGTCAGGATCTCATGGTGAATAACCACACAAATCATACTTTGCATGACAGACGGAGCCGAGGCCCCTCAGGAGACCGAGTAAGGAACTACCAGAGAAAGTTGTTGGTCAGAAGGATAAGAGAGCTCTGGCCTTTTGATTCAAATATCTTATTCCACCTCAATGGAGTTCAGTCATCGTTCTGTTGGAACTATACTATAAGACATATCTAAAGATTTTTGTTTGCTTGTGCTCTGAATAACAGTTTTTAAAAGATTCTATTATGTTTTATAATTTGCTTTTATCTGTTGTTTTTTTTGTTTTCTATTTAAATTTTATAATTATATTGTCACAGGTGGGGGGGGGGGGGTGATTACTGCACAGACACATCGATGGTCCAGTCATTTTCCACAGTGAAAACATGTATTACCTGTCATCGCCTCCTTCCCTGAATGAAAAGATGAAGCCATAATGCTGTAAAACATGTATCTCCACCTTTTCGGTCGATGGCTTTAGTTTTGATTTAACGTCTTCCCACTTGTCTGACTGTTGATCTGCTGAGAACAGGAAACTTTGTTGGTTTTGCTTTGCTGTGCTTCACATGCAAAACACACACACACAAAAATCTCTCCTCCAATAAATACAATGGAGTTCTAAAGGGCAATAAAATAAAGTTGTTTGGCTGCCGCATTACGAGGCACTTTCTTCCCAACCAACCCACACAAACAGCCTCACGCCACGGGGGGAACGTACAGAAAGGAAAACGGAAAGTGAGACCGAGTTAGTGTGAGTGACCTCCGCAGAGACGCACAGACAGACAAACACGGAGAGGAGCATATTTCTGATCAGACTCTGGGCGCTGAGCGGTGACTCCCAGCCAATACGACAGACTGGTGAGAAAGACTCACGGGTAGAAGGGCAGCTTGTGACCGCAGGAAAACTCTGACTTGATTTCTTCATCAGCAGGTGCCAGGGTCCCCTGACACATGGTCACACGCAGCCAGCGTGAACACGTACTGTAATGACACGTACAGTATGCAGGCATGAGCGCACACACACACACACACGCGCGTACATTAGAATCCCATCCAAGTGAAGGTCTGGTTGCACACTGAGGCAACCCCTGAACTCTCCATATGATCATTTGGCTGCATGCACCTGACCTCAGAACTATTTTCTGCCTTTGTTCTGTGTGTTATATAAAAGTCATGTGCTGGTTAGATCATTGTAATGCACGCAGCGGTTTACAGTTGAAAAACGCCATAAGCCGTAATGACCTGCTGCTGATCCTCCGTTCTGTGCACTCACTGCATAAACTTTACATTCATTTTATATAAGAAAACAAACATAAATATGATTTTGTGTTTGAATTACTGATTAATTATTCAGCAGCTGATAATAGAAGCAATTAGTCTGCCAGTGCTTCACACGCTGGATCAAAGTTCATTGTAAAACGGGAGCCGATCCACTGTATGAATATGGAACCAAACACATGAGATTCTTATATCAGCCTGTTAAGAACCTGCTCGTTCCCCCGTGTGCACCTCTATGTATGCATCTAGCTGTGCCAAGGACTGACCCGACACTATCTCTTCTCCTCTTTTGGCCTCCCCGTCACATAGAGCATGGGGAGTGATGAGTGGCACTGGGAGTCCCTCAAGTAAACGATACGAACCATGCATTATGGATCCTCACGTAGGTAAACAGGACCCGATGACCTTCTGGACCAATGGGGATGGCAGCAGAGAAAAACTCCCAAAGCAGGAGCACAAGGCAGCTTTTATTTTTTCACTACACCAGGATGTGGTTTATCCACCAGGAGCGGGGACGGAGAATACAAATAGGTATCTGGAAGTAAAAAAATAAAGTGCTATGTGTAGTCTCACCGTCTGACGAGCTGGTATCAGGAAAGATACATATTATTAATCTGCTGAGGCGAGTCACAGTCAGAGGTTCATAAGAAAACTATCATGGCTGCGCAGGTATGACTGTTTATAGTCCCTGAAACGTGAAGGTCTGAACGGGGCCGTAACAGGAACGTATGTAGCATTTTCCTCTTGCTTTGGGGAGGGCGGCTACGTCAGTGTGAACACACTGTGTGTGGTGAAGAGAGAAGGGATGATGTGAAACCCTGAAGGCATTTTCATTGGTATCCAGAGATGTTCACAGGGGACAGACGAGTTTTAGAGAAACCAGATGCAGGATTAGTCTACATTTACTGGCACGATGAGGAGAGATGAAATTCTGAATGGATTAGTGCTAAAGCCCATTTAATCAGATTTAAAGTGTCATCACCTTCTTTTTGAGGCTACTGGTCCTGGGTATCTGCTGACACCACGAGGCTGCACCCTCTGAACTGTGACTCAGTGAAAATGACAATTACACTTATTAGAGCAGTCGGTGCCGCTGATTGATTCATGAACACATGCTGCAAACAGCAGCGTGAGACATGATCAGTGTGATGCTCACCTGCAGAGAAAAAGCATTAAAGCATTAGAACTAAATAAGGACATTTGTGATCTGTTCACACATTTGATTGACCCTGAAACCCTGCAGAAACACGCTAGGCACATGCTAAACCATGATGGACTACCTCGGTCTCCTATGGACGGCTGCACTGCAACAGGCATTACCCCTCATGTCATGTGTTGCTCGTAACTAATTAACTTGCCTTTACTCCAAATGCATCCTAAATTCTTGCAGCAGGAACAGAGAGACCTGTGTAGCTCCTGGAGGGAGTGAAGGGAAAGCAGCAGGTGCGAGCGAGCGGCGAACGTCCATCAGCCATCAGAAATAACCCAGTTTCTAAACACACGTTCGTTTCTGAGGTCAGTTTAGAAAAATGGGCCTCACATTAGAATCGTGCAAGAATAAAAAAAAGACAGAAACTAGGTGTGGGCATTTGTCACCGTCATCTGTGAGGAAGCCCCAGATCCTGGGCATTCATCACTGTTAGGACATACTCCAGTGAGTACATTTCCTCTGCCTAAAACTTACCTCCCCCTCCAGGGCACTGGAGGATGAACCCACCTCTCACATTGTAAATAGCATTTATGAAAATCTCCCGAGTTCCTTACATCAGGTAGCACCTTGTTTTGCTCCTTGCATTGTGAAAACACTAATTTAGTTTTCCACTGGATAAGAGCACGAAGCAGCCATCAGTGCACCACCCAGTAGTGCAGGATAGAGACAGAGATACGGCACAGAGTCAGCAAAGACCTGAATGACATGAGAGTCCACCGAACCTTCTGCCACATGCTGCTCACCGGGTGAACACGAGGTGCATGATATGTATTGACTTTGGGATGGATGGCAGCGACTGTCACACCAAAGACCTCGCGTGACCCTGGGATACTTTAGCCTGCTGCAAACCACCCCAGTGCAAACTGACAGCCACAGTCTGATGCAACCAACACAACCACGTCATGCTTAAAGAGCAGAGACCTGCTCACAGATCGAAGCTGTGGACAAACGCTGCGTTCTGACTGAGAACTCATCACAGAGAAGTCTGACAGGACTCCGGCTTCTGTCTTGTTAAATTACTGGTCTGTTTCCTCTCTCTTTCCCTCAGCTGTGCTTTTCATCCCAGAATGACCTTTATGAATAATGAGGTGCTCCGGAGGTAACCGTGGCAAATAGGCACCAAGAATAATTCAAGTAATTCACCTGTCAGGGAGGTGCGGGGTGTTCTCTTCATCCTGCGAACAGACGGACGGAAGTCTGCTGATTAACGCCGACAGTCTGAAGAGCACATTGTGCCAGCGCCCAAATAACAAACTCTTAAAACGCCCGTGCGTGCTTTTAGAGAAGGTTACACAGCCACGACACGACGGTGAGATGTGGGGATGAAGGATGAGCGAGGGATGACAGCAGGGTTAAAAGATAACTTGGCTTACTTTCACAGACTTTATTTGCAGTGCTTGTCCTATCTGAAGGTCTTAAGAAGAAAAATTACACATTTTTGGGAGTGCTAATTAGCTTGGTTTTTTCTCCAGCAAAGGAGGATATTTTAGTATGTACAAAGTGCATAATTAATAAGCCAAGAAACTTAAATGGCTTCTGGGGTGTTCAGCATTAATTGCCTCGGCAAATTAACATATCCGCCCCATCATTTTCTCCCTCAGTGACTTTAGCACGGCAGCATCGCTCAGTGAGAAGAGGCTTCCTCACAGGGGGACAGCACAGGCTATGAACCTGAAAACTTTCCAGCACGTGGGGGATACTAATGCGGAGTCGTTTTGCATGAAGGTGATACTTCAGACACAGAACACGGCGGCGCTGAGCAAGGCTGTACAGCTGTACAGAAGATACTCGTGGAAGCGAATGGCGTTGATGCCTCGGGTTGCCTACGTCAAGGGCACCGAACAAACCTGCGAAAGAAGCAACGAGATGTCTCCACACTGAGACTCACCTCTGACACCGTTTCTTCTCCTGTTTGAAGGAGTTGTGCGTTGCTCACATACAGTTGTGTTCAAAGCGAGTTACATAACTGCGACCTATAAGTTAATACGTCTTTAAATCCGTTTGCTGGGATTTAAAAAAACGTTTGCTGAAATGACAGTTTGAATTCGGACTTGCAGGCATGCTTCACATGCAGCGATGTGCCAAACGTGCCGGGCTAGTGTGCCAGCTCAGCGGGTGCCGCACCACGAGTGTCAGGTTGTGAGTCATTGATCTGAGCAAATCAATAGTCAGCCCGTCCATCTCCTGTCCGCTGTCAGTGGGTCGCCATCTGTGGAAGTGTCCGTATCCTGTCCGGAGCCATCGCGGGAGCCCATCAACACACACCAGGTGGCTGCCATCTGGGTCCCGCCGCTTAACACTCAGCGTGGTTCCCTGTGTAGGAGAGCGTTGCATGTAGGCTTGTGAGTGACCGCTAAATGTCACGTGTGTGGGTGTATATTCACTGAGTCAGTGTGTGAATGTGAGAACATGAAGGTGCCGTGGTGGAGAAGGGGAAAAGGTGGGGAGCTGAAGACTGGAGGGGTGAAAATAAAGTGGTAACAAGGTGCGTGTTGTATTGGCACCACTATCGTTCCAGTTGGCTGTGAAACATACCAGAGGAAACAGACCAGCACGCTGAATCTCCCCCCACTGGCCCCTCTTCGCACTCACGTGTGTGGGCTTCAGTCACGAGACACTTGACAATAGTCATGCACATATGTAGCATATAGAATGGGGACGGATTCAGCTCCTACCTGGCGGTTTGAAGCGTATCCTTAGCTTGAGAACCTGTAACCTGAGATTCAGAGAAATATCTCTAACAACACACGGTGCAGAATTACAGTCCTGCCAACTGTCGCTTTTATTAATATACCGTATATCAGGATCTGTGGAGGATCTTGTGATTCGTTTCTCCCACTCGCTTTGATTTGTGTGCACACTGAAAGAAGAACATAGGTGTCTTAAAAGGAATTCGCCATTCACCAACGGAGACGCCAAACATAACCAGCTGGCTTTCCTGCGCTGCACAGTCATCGCTGGGACTGTTGCAAAGCCAGGAAGCCCACCCACACTGACCGGTACCTATCATTGTTCCACCCACATCCCGAGCAACAACGCAAACTAGGAGTCATCGGGACTCATCGAGCAGAGAACATCCTACCTCCACGGCAGCCGAAAAGAAGGAGGCGGGCATCAGGTGGTTGAAGAGCGGTGGGGGAAGACTTACAGAGAGGTGGTCAGACATAACCTGTCCTCTATCACTCCCACCTCCACCAGGTTACCACACTTAGCTACCCACTTTATGGGGGCGGGACCAACCATCTCACAGAGAAGCTACTCGTAGAGTACCTGAGTATTAGTTCTCGAGTTTCATCCCATAACATCTTATAACTCAACCTACGGCCTTCTCCTCCGAAGCACACGCCTTGAGCGCCTGGTACATTTCTTCAGAGCCTGAGAAGCAACTGCACATTTTTTTACACGGCAGGATGTGGAAGCGAAATAAATGCTATTCACAACTTGCTATATTCGCTCAGAAGCAGCAGAGGAGATTTGAGGAACGAACAAACCACTGCACTCATAAATTAAACAACATATTTAACAGGAAGTTTGATGTGTTGTGCTCTGGCTGAAGTTCGTGCACAGCCTCTCTTTGGATTTTCTTTTTTTCTCAGAGAAACGACCACGAACGTGACCCGCCGCTCCTGTCCGTGTAGGTCTGTGTGCGTGTGCATATGTTCTCGTGCTGTAACTGTGTATGCAGACGCATTTACATGCACGCACATACAGAGCTACCTGTTATCAGAGCCACAGTTGCACAGGTTGCGCTGTGGAGCAGAAAAGTAAACATGCTATGAAACACTCTGAATCCCTCGGTGAAACTATTAGAGGCCATACATCACGGGAGAGTGACCTGAAAACAAAGAGACAGATTGAGGTCCACAGGTAGGGTTGTTTTCCTGCCAGGTGAGTGGAGAGGAAGCTCTACCTGCAGTTTAAACGTCAATCATTTCTTTGGGTCACGTCTGACTAAAAACCAAACGTGCTTGAGTCGTCTCCTGTGACTCCACTCACAACGGAAAATTCGTCCATACGTCGTTCGTGCCAACAGGTTGCAACAGCCTGTGGTAGTATATTATAGTCGTTTGGTTTTCTGTCCATGGTCCAGACTAAATACTGACACAGCATTCAGAATGACTTTTGACCTATTTGCTGATTATTGCCTTATGACCTAATACTGCTTTTGTGCGTAAATTCCATCAAATCAAAGCGTTTCTGCTGACTCATCCAGTTTCTATGAAGCGGCAGCAGGTGCAGTTCCAGCAGTGACCTGCTGAAGTGGGGGCGCCACTTCTTCTTCCGACCTGTCAGTAACACAGATGACACATGAGTACGTCATGTATGTAGAGCTGTGCTGTTACTTCAGCTACAGACAGGACCTGGGGCTATAAAAGAAAACGATGGGAGAGAGAAAGATGGATAAGGGGAGAGAGAAAGGCGACAAAACACTGACAATCTCCTTCAATAGAAAGAAAAAAACACAGCAACAACCAATATTTGTATCGATCAGAGTTATTAATAAATATTTAAATGTTATTAAACAGCACTTACAAGATAAGTTTAGAGGCAGCAGCTGATCAGGACAGTGTGTGTGCGAGTACCTGATTATACCTGATATACGAAGCAGACATGTAGTAGACATCTTTAAATCATTGTCGTTTGCCAATGAGACATTCTGACTTGTCGAAGTGACGTAGTAGAAATCCGATATTAGACTTTCTCACTAGTCAAAATATCTTTAAGTCGACTTTTGACTATTCAAAATGCATTCTTAGATATCTGAAAAAGAATTGTGAATATCCAAGCAAAGTCCCAGGAAGACCCACGCAGGGATGTCTGCAGCCCCTACGCATGGCGGACAAGGCCCTGGACTCAGGAACCTGAGGGCCACGCGCCCCCCAGTAGGGGCCCAGCAGAGCCAGGAGGGCCAGGAACATACGTTCACTTTCAGCGGGTTAAGGTAAAAAAGCCTTTACAGGTGTTGCAGGACTTTGTGCTGACATCCATGTGTATCTGAGTAAGTAAAGAAAAAGCTGTTTCTTAACTAATGAATCGACCACGTGGTTCTTTGCTCCTACTTTCATTGTTACATGTGATTAGTGCTAATAAGCAGCTAGCATGTTCAGACTGTCAGACTTAGTGCACCACTGTGCACGAGTCAGCACGCTGCTGACTTAAGTACTTTGTTTGTCTCTTTTAAAAACTGCCAAGTAAAGTAAAGTAAAACACACACAAACCCACTAAGATGACCTGCACTCCTGTGTGCATGTCTCCCTGTCTAAGAGGATCGTACGCTGCCGGTGTTGTTCCAGTAGACTGTGGATGATTCAGAAGCATATACATACTGCATGAGTGTGTGCGTGTGTCATTTCTTGCACTTTCACTGCCGTGAAAACTGAGATGACAAGGTCATATGTCATCTCTCCTCTCTTCCTTCTTTAGGTGTCAACGTTAGACAGGAAGTCGGGGGATTTAAGCTGCGTGCTTCCTGCCACAGAGTGGCTCGGTTATCGTTCGAGCACAGCTGTTTCTGCAGCAGGGAAGCGTTGTCATCCCCCTGGCTGCCAGGATCATTCTTATGTAGGTATTTGTCACACACGCTGATGCATTTTTGTAAAATAAAGACGGCTGAGTTCAGATAAAGTTCCAGGAAGTGCTGTTGTTTAAAATCCCAACCTTGAAAGTGTACTGCATGGATTTAACGCTTTAACATGCACATTCCAGCATCAACGTCCCAGGTCTCGTTTGCAAAGGACACTGGACCCCCCCGGCCTCTGGTAGAGGACCCGAGCATGAGACTGGTCAGTGGATAAACACTGAAAAGCAGCTGATCACTCCTTAAGTGGAGTAACAGAGTGAGAGGACTCTGTAATTACTGTGACATTAAAGCAACAGTGGATAAAGGACAATAGCAGCCCATTAAAGGACGGTAACATCCCTCCTGTTGTCAGGGGCGACACAGCAGTCGACAACACCGTTTCAAACGTGACAGCATTTACACTTTACAAATCAAATCACAATTAACGGACGCAGTAGCGCGTCTTTAAAGCACCCCCCCCCCAGCCTCCACCCAACGACCACCAGCAGCCCTCCTAAGCCCCGCCTTGTTTCTTTAAGTGAATGGGTTATCATCATTCGTATGTTCGTCCCAGGCAGGTCATTTAAAAGCAGCACAAGGTTAATGAATTAATCAGGTTTAATGGAGGACCTTGAAGTCCACCATTAAGAAATATGTGTTTTATAAAGGCCTTAATGAATGTGGCTTCACTGTTTGCCAGGAGTTTATCGATCAGAGGAGCTCATTCTTTTTAAAAGCCTTAGTTAGTCCCTTTTTAAAGCCGTGTTCCGTTTACCTGTCCTGGGCGGGTGGCATACGATAGAGCGAATAACACATTTACAAATAGTTTGTATGAGTGTGTTTAATGACGAGTCGCCACTGTTCTGAGGATCCGAATGTTCTTCATCCAGGGCGAAGGTGGCTCTTTTTAATCCGACTCCGCTCGCAGCAGTTGTTGTGGAGCTTCAGAGTGCTCCGAGTTAAGTGGAGTAATTGAACGTCCCTAATCAATTCAAAAGCTTCAATTAATCCTCGGAGCTGAGCACGAACGCCGTTTCCCTCTGAAAGCCAGCGAAGGTTAGCTAAAGCTACAGCCCATCAGCTGCTAACGCAGAACTGCTCGTTCTAACAGTCATTGGAACGCGCGTCTTCATGTTGAGCATGACGCCTGGAACGGTGGCACAGTGATGACACTGCAGCCCGTGAGCTGCACAGAAAAAGGCCGTCCTCCACCATGTCCCCTTAGAGTACGCGTAACCACGTGACTCAACACGTGAAGGAGATCCCGGATCAGAGAACGAGCGCCGGCCGTTTATCACCTGTGGATCGAGAGGCTCGTGTTGGAGAAGCACGATGAAGACTTCTAGGCCAACCTGAGCCAGAACACACGGCACGATGCTCCTGCACGTGGAGGACAGTCAAACTAAACCGAGGGAATGTATGTAAAGATTCAAACACAGTGCACGAGTCGGATTAGAAACCAGCACGTTAATTAATGCCCTAATGACTCCGCCTGGTTTATGTCATGACCCCAAACCAACGTCATGAGAAGAGTCCTCCAGTAATAATCCAACAGTGGGCTTCATCTTACAGTATAATACTGCATCAACACTATTACAATCATGTTGAAATGAAACAAACTGGCTCATCATCAGTTCCTACATATTTTGCAGATTTTGTAAACAGCTAATGAAGCTCTGCTGGTGAAGAGGCAGACATCCTCCTTGTTTAATGCTCTGGCAAACACGCGCTCGTTTGATAAACACAGGAGAGCGTCCCGGCGTGAAATGAAAGGTGTCCCTCCTGGTAAACTCCTGGTTTGCGTTCCATATTAGCATGCAAAGTGTAATTAAAAGCTGAGGCAAACTACCTGGACGTGGCCTGTGAAACGGAGTGTGCATTAAAGCATTGATTTTTAATTAGCAAACCCCAGGTGTGGCGTGAGCTGGAACACGCGTCTGGTTGAACACGCTAACGGGCTCAACGTCCGCTTTATGTTACACACACTGTCTTTTATATTAAGTGCATTTATTAACATGTTTTCATTCCCGTAGCAGACTCCTGCAGGGCGACAAGGCCTTTTCCTTTTCACCAGCTCATCAAATACATCTTTACCCCCCCACCTTAGTGTGACGGCTGTGTGATCCACCTCCTGTGTGTTTCATACCCAACGTGGTGTTGCTCAGCTACATTTGCAAAACTGCATTTAACCTACAGTCATTTCAAAGGATGGGCTCGGTGGTTTCGTCAACATGTCGTTTCTCTTCCACATCTCATTGTGTGTGAACGCCGCTGTTTTTCTTCCCTCCAGTCTTGTTAACAACCCTGTCTGTGCCTGTCAAATGCTCAGCTGGCTCGCATTTCCAAAGTTGTTAGACAGTCATAAATTTAAACGGTTTTGCTCAGAATGAGACGAGCTGTAACTCAAACAAACGCTTCGGATAATGGCTGCCTGTGAATTAATCTGTCCCACTTGATGGGTTTATTTTGTGGGGGACAAAGAAGTGTGACGTTAAAAATGACATTATGTAATGTTTCTGGATTTTAAAGGTTGTAAGATTTGTATACTAAGTACAGTATTGTTAAATGGATATTAATGCTAGTGTCGTGTAGCTTGTATTTGTGCATGTTGCGCACACACACACACACACACACACACAGGGAACAGGTTAGGGGACTAAGATGCTGATCGAACAGCCTTATGCATTCACTGCATTGTTTACCAGTGTCAAACCAATCTGCTAATGCTAATCTGATTTTTCCAGTCACAGTGCGACTGAGGCAAGAAGCAATGAGGCCTTAGTCTGATCTCCACGCAGACAAACACGCGGCGAGCACGTGAGCATGTGCAATCAGCTGGAAAATAGCTCACCGTGCGTGATGTGTGACGCGAGACTGGTAGAGAGACAGTGAGGAACAGAGAGAGAGAGAGAGAGAGAGCAGGGCCTGTCTGTTTAAAAGCTGACAAATCCCTGACACTTAGTCTCTTATCCCCCCCCACCCCCCCGCTCTCATGCCGCTTGCCTTCGCATATCGTCATGTAATATTTTATATGGCCGGATTACGAAAGTGTTGATTTGAGATCCCAGAGGTTTAACGGCATGAAATCAAGAAGAAAGGCCTCTGCTGAGGATTATCTGGCAAGTCCTGCATTTAGCAAACGTTTCTGGAAGTGGCCACTGTGCTTTTCCTAATGACCAAATCTGTGTTGTGCTGTGCCACTAAATAAGCCTTTGTTGAGAGCGAGAGTCTGGTCTATCAGAGCTGTTGATGTTGTCATGATGCACATCCGACCTGAACACACGACGCCTCCGTGGCTGCCGTCACACCGACTCCACGTACTGCTGAGAAAAAGGGAAGTATCGCCAGAGGGAGAGGACATAAACCTGCATGAATCGTGTATTTCAGTTGTTTACCTTCTTCTAAAGTTCACAATGACTCATCACAGAATGTGAAAAATCCTCCTAACAGTTGACAGCGGTAGAAATCACACAGGCCAAACGAGCCTTTGATCGCCCTGTCGCCCCGTCGCTGGCTCGCACACACTCCTGCTGGAGTTTGTGTTACAGAAGCGAAATGGTGATTTTGTGATTTTTAATTAAGGCCGTTGGTTATGTCTCTGGCTCCATTATAACAGTGTGGCACAGCTTCGTTTGTGACGGAAGAAAGAAGCAGCTCCCTCACACAGCTCGCTTCTCATTAGAGAAACTCCTGGGGCCTCATCAAAGACCCCCCCCCCGCTTCTTTTCTGCCACTTCCCTCCCTCCCCTCTTCCATAATGCACCGTTTTCCCAGTACACAGCTCCCTACAGCTCCAGGACATGCTTTACAAACACTCTGCCTGACGCTAACTTTTCATCGTTTAGCTCCACCACAACGAAACTCTTCTCCTGCAAAGCTTCATATCAGCAGCTGATGGACGTTTGATCCGTACAGCGCGAGGCAACATGTACCACAGTGTTCCCGCCCCCTAATGGCGCTGCTCCTCTTTCTCTCTCATTCACGGATCAATATGCACAATAATACGTTCAAACACGTGACTCACAGAGTCCATCGCTCAGGACACGCTGTCAGATTAGTGTCTTTAAGTCGAAGCAATGAGCTGTAGCACCAATGTTTTCTACCCACTCCCACACTCACACATAAACTCTTTCATTAAGCAGCCACACAAACAGTGGGGGGGTTCGCTGCCAGCTCATGAATCATGAGATGACAGAAGCCAGAAAACTAGTGTTTTCTTAGAAAGCCATTTAAGAAGGAGCTCAACTTGGGAGGCAGGTGGAGCTCAGAGGCTTTTTTTCTAAAGTCCTCGGCCGACCCCGTCTCCCAGAAACGATGTGACCATTAACACGGCAACGTGTTTTTGAAATTAACGACGCGCTGCTCTGATTCTTTACATTCACTGTGAATATGCGGCTGTTTCTGGAAAGCGTGACCCGTGCATGTGTGTGCTGCTACAAAGATGGGACGGAAAGGTCTAACTTTCACTGGCTGGTATCCGAGAGGCCAACCGTGGACTGAACCAGTCCAAACCATTACTTATGTGCAGGCTGGTGAGGCTCATTTTTTACCCTGCAGAGGGACAAGCTGGGCACACGTCTCGACGGGATAGTGTGGTTCACGTATTATTCTTTGTATTATTCATGACTTCAGACAGGAGCATTATTTACAGTGAAGCAAAGCTGATGGAGTAACACCAAAGGGCCTAAAACACGGCGACCCATTCGTCATTCTGCGGGACGTTTTCCTTCCCTTGGACTGAACCCCACCACCATGTGACAGAGCACATGCGAGTCTGCAGGTCTGCACAGGGAGTCACTGTGTGAGTATAACGGCTGTGGAGCCACTGCTAGTTCAAACTCATCGTGCACTAACGGTCTTCCATTGTGCATTTTGGCTATGGAGCGAGAGACAGAGCGGGAAAAATGATTTGCAAGAATAGTGGAGACAGTGCAAGCAAATAGATGTCAGAAGAGACGATAAGCCATTCTTCATCCATGCTTTGTCTCTTCCTCTCCTCTTTATAGTTCTTTCCCCCCTCACAGCAAATTGTTCTGAGACTCATAAAGCTCCTCCAGCACGGTTCTCACCTGGGAACTGGCCCGGGTCTCCGCTCTATGGCTCGTGCACTTCAAACTCTAAGTGCGTTGCCATCAGCCCAGACAATTAAGCCTCTCGTTTCCCTGAAGTCCTGCCTTCCTCCTCTAATGTCAGTCATTGGAAATAAAAATAAGGCTGAAGTTTTTCCCCGGACGACAGAGGGGAATTGTCTCTGTGTCTCTGTCCGTTGTTGTCCATATCAAGCATCTGACGTGTCTAATTTGACAAGTAAAAATAATTCAACGCCACAGAAAACGCTTTTCATAATACGAGGTTAACGCTGTCACCGTGGTCTACAGCCACCGCAGGTCTAATTACGACAATCCCAGACCGTGCATTGAGATGAGAGCAGTACAGGATACTGGTGTTAACCCTTGAATATTAAAAGCTTTACAGGTAAATTGCAGCCAAGCCCCGCGGGAAAGATGAGGTGCAGCAAGCATATTAGACTACAGCTTTTTAATAGTCTCCTCTGAGACTAAATTGGAACTCCACTTGTCCGGGATGGACCATTGCCACTTCAGCTCATTGTGGATAAACATATAAACAATGTGCTGTATGGTCAAACTAAATATGCATCTTTTATTGCTCTTCTACAGATGTGCTGACTCTACAAAACAAAAGCAAGTTAGGGATATTAAAAATAGTCCCTCCTGGGTTAAAGGTGGCGGTGTCATTCATCGTCTGGTGGTAATGTTCGCTACGTCCTGCAGCTCATGTTCAGCTCGGGGAACCTGCTGCAGCCTCGTCGTCAGACTTCTGAGTGCAACTATAAGAATGGTACGTCCACAAATCCAAATGATACGAGATCCGTCAAGTGCTGACAGAATGAGAATCAGTAAAACCTGTTGCACTGCTGCAGCGTTAACAGTGACAGAAAAGATGTTTGACATAAAAACCAGAAGCTAGCTACCATGTACCTCGAAGCGTGTATTACACGTGTATTTAGGTTGATTTTATTTAAGGATGAAGACGAGGAAAACGTCACCGACCTTCATTTGAGTTTGGATAGCAGCGGTTGTTCTCACTAAATTGTCTCCAGACCTACATGTGAATTACCAGAACAAAACAACCCATGGGATGTCTGGAGACCAAACACACACACACACACACACACACACTCATTTATCTGGTTACATTCATTCATTTATCGCTTCAGACTCTGATGATCTCGAAAACATTCGGAGCAGCAAGCGCGTTAACTCAAGTCATCGAGCCGTAAGACGCATACAGATTAGTTGTCTCCACCTGTCACACGATCCTAAGTAGCATCTCTTGAAATAGCAACACAATGGCACGAGGCATCTGTTGCTATAGCACCCGAGTGGACGTGATAGTGTGCACGCGATGTGGCAGCCGATGTGCATGATGCAGTTAGTGATCTGTTTCGTGTGAACGCTGATTTGAATTTCTACACTGTAATGACAGACGCCAAATGGCACGTTTGGCAACCATCTAAACAAATTGGCTCCAATGCTGCCATCACCTGGAAAACTCAAACTGAGTTGCTTTCCTCTGCATGTAACGTTCGTCCTTTTCCTCCTGCCTTCGCTATGATGTTCGTTTGTGGTCTGTAATTAACTCAGCATATCTTTGTCATGATGTGGAAATAAACCGCAATTTAGCCGAGGAGCCAATTTACGTGTGCGCGCGCGCGCGCGTGTGTGTGTGTGTGTAGGAGGTGATGGTAAAACAAACGGTAGCAAGAGGTTAATAGGAAGTGAATTAAAAGTGAGATTAGACACTGATTAGCTCGTATAATGCGGCTAGAACCCGATTATGGCGACAGAGGGAGAAATGGGAAAAAGAAAAGAAGGCGTTGGACGTTAAACGGAGGGCGGGAGACATGTAGAACAGGAGTAGCTGGAAGGAAACGATTCAGAACACTTTATCAATCCCAGAGGGAACTAGTTTAAACGTGGAAACATCAGCGTCACACATCACAGAAATATGATCGGTGAAGTCGTCGCCATGTTCATGCTGATCCCAAATGTTGACTCCTCCTCCCCAGGAAGCTAAAAATGGATCTCTATCCCAAAAAGCCCCTTCTTACCAAGAGTGTGGGATTTTTTAAATCACTGATTTCTATGAGATTTCTGTGCGTCAGCGATCAATAAGACTTTAATCACTACATATTAGATGAATTCAGGGACACAACCCTCCGTCCTGTGTCCCATAACAGGACATCATGCACACAGTTGAACTTCAGTTATGATCATTATTACGTTGAGGTGATTTCGTAAATCAAAGGATTCGTTTAAATAAAGAAATTAACAGCTAGATTCATGAATTCAAGTTAATAGGGGATCTACACCGCTCCAAACACGCTAACGTTTCCACCCAATGCGACAGCTCTGCAGACAAATGTACGGTTTCCACCTGCTTCTTACTCTGCACACACGTTTCCAGACTCCTCTGAGTCTCCACACTGGCAGGACATGGTGAAAGTCTGAGTTCTCCTCATTTTCCACCTCATCCTAATAGAGAACACTTTATCCTCCTCATGCCCACCAGTGAGACACCGAGCTGGATCAAAGGAATCCCACTGTGCACTGGTTTAGCAGAGGCTATGTCAGGTTGGCTGGAGTGCAGATGGAGCTCTGATGCCGTCTCCATTAGCAGAGGCTGAGCAGCTGAGCCTATTAGTACAGGTCATGGACAAAATAACGGAAATCAAACAGATAAAGGGATCTTCCAGTGACCTCCATGACGGTGCAAACGCTGGAAGATCAGCAGGTTAGTCCACCATCTCTCTGATGTAGCATGAAAACGCTGCTGCCAGTCAGCCTGGAGATGATCATTTGTGCTCGGGATAAAGGCAGACGTTACGGAACGGCGCGCCAGGAAAAAGTTCTGTGTTGCTCACTTTTCACAGTCGTACAGTCATAGGATCAAATCAAATCATGTCCTGGACGTGGTAAATATGGTGAAGTCCACCCTCTGGGGGCCAGTTCTTCTTGAAATATCCCCATATAGCTGTTGGCATCATGAAACCAAGCAGCCAGGAGGAGCGGTCTTCTTCAGCCCCAATCATACGAATCCTTTCTACAGTCAGAGCTGAAACAAGGAGTCTGGAGAAGACGCCCTGCATCCTGACGCAGCAGCAGCGGTTAGTGCTGTTTGTAATGAGCCTCCGTCACAAAGCACCAACTTTAATCCAATCCATGAATCTTTCCCTTGATCTGTTTGCAACATTACGTGTGGTTTGATCCTCGCGTTGAACGCGACGGCGGAGGACGGGGCGGAGGAGATGGAGCTGGACTCAGACCTCTTCATTTTCATTGTTTTTTATCAAGCACGTCTGAACACAATCAGCCCCGGAGCAGGTTTGCTCGTAGGCTTTTATGCATGCAAGCCTCTTGTTTGTTTGGCTGTTATTTGTTGATGGGCTTTCTCTTTTGTATTACCAGAACAAATTTAATTAGAGCTGCAGGAATACAAATCAGCGCTCCCCCACCAAATGCTATTTGGTCCCCTAATAAAGGACTCGGAGAAGGGAAGGAAAGAATTACAAATGTGTTTTCGAGAGCTTGAAAGAGGATTGCTGGAAGAATGTAAGTTATTTAACAAATGAATGTAATTTTACAAACTTGTCCTCCAGGCTAACGCGAATGGACCTGTGGAAGAATGAAAAGGCCGTGAGTGTTTTTCTCCTGTGATATTCAAAGGTTTCTTTGATATCAGAGCAGGAAACACAGCCCACCTGAAACGCAGGCCTCATAATGACCTGCGCCACCTTTACAGTAATCCTTCCATTGGTCTTATTAATAACGTCTCCCTGTAATGTGCTCTGTCAGACACCTTTTTCGCGCTCACACTGACGCAGCCAGATTTCCGTCCAACAAGCCAGAGGATATGTTCAGTGACTTGTTAATGAATTCTGCTGTTTCATAGTGGAAAGTAACCGAATGCTTATTCACGTTTTTTAAGCCTCGTCTGCACTCACTCACTTAACGTTTATTAATTATTAGGCTGTGCTCCTTGTTATTGCACCTCCTTCTCCTCCTCCCCCTCCCGTTCCTTCTCCGCTGCATGTCTTCCACACACATGGATGCACACCTTGACCTTAACTCCCTGCTGCATTCTCCCACTGGCAGGCTTTGTTTCTCAGTATTAATTGTCCCAGTCTTCCTGCTGCTGCTTGTTAATTAATTATTTTCAGAAAACTGCAATACATGAGTGTATGAGCAGGTAACACTGCACACGTGAAGAAGCTGCTAAACGTTCCGCTTAAAACATACAATACAGTAAACCTTCGCCTCACTGGAGTGAAGAAACAACTTCAGTTGTTCAGAGCCGAGAGGCCGAGGTGAAGAACATCTCAGCCGACCAACCGAAACTATCCGATAGAACAAAATGATGTAACCACGTCATGACGGGAAAACTATAGGTCAAGCTTTCTAATGAATGATGTGACTGTACTCAGTTACCTCCCACGTCTGCTACACGTGCTGTGTAACAGTGATGGTGTGGTTTGAGGACGATTCACATGGTGTCAATGAAACGTGTGATTCAGGTATGTGCTCATTACTCAGCAACACAATAGTACTAGTCCAGGTGGGACATTGGTTCGAGTTCAGCTCATGACGTCTAAAGAAGTTTTTACGGGATAATAGCCCTCTATTCACCAGGTCTGTGACTGAATCAAGGCCACAGTTTGAACTTCAAATAAAAACTAACCTTTAATTGCTTCATATTGTTTCCAGGTATCAGGCTTTTAAAAACCCTGCATGATGGACTGGTTTCTGCAGAATCTTTGAACTCCTACTCGAACACACTCCCCCTCCGCAGACCTGACCCACAGTATCCTCCAAGTCTGTGAGTTGGCAGGCGAGCCTTTGATAGCAGACAAACATATTGATCAATTGATTGGTTGATTGATTGCTGCTGCCTCGACCTTTTTTTTTGGGAGCTCGAAGCTGATCAATGCACCAAACCAGGGGGCGTGCGTGTGTGTGGGGGGGGTCTCATTTCAGCCGCCTCAGGTGCAGGGTGGTTTTCCTGTGTTGGGACTAAGAAAGGTTTCACCTATCTTTACTGACTCGGCCCCTTACACGCAGAGTTGTTCAGTTTGATGGCCACTGGCAGAAAGGAAGATGGCGTCCTAAAGAGGGGACGAGCTCTCACCAGTACGACAGGTTTCCACATCCAATTAATCCAGATGCATTTCTGTTGATTCAACAGGTTTGCACTTTGTATTTACTGGTTGTATTCTATTAAAATCTGAAACAGAAATAGAAACGAGACCTGAATCGTTGGAGTGACAAACCCACAGCACTGTGTATCATGGTGCCTACTGCAGAAAGCTAAGGAAAAGTTCCACCATCCACACTCCTCATGCAAAGGCTGGTGCTTTGTTGCCTACTTGTTTCGTGCTTGGAAACATTTCAAATGCAACAGATTCCATGTCTCATTTTGAGTCCAGCGGTGGCACACTGGTGCAGAGACGCCTTTACTTTCCGTGTAGCGCTCACCTCTAGCCTCTGTTGTATTAGCAGCTGTGTTCCTCTGTGGATGATACCATTTCCAATTCATTAAGCCATGCTTTGTTTCAGAGCGCCTGCAAATTAAATAGCTGGAGGCAGCTTTCTTAAAATCCACCTTCCATCTCTGTGTATCTTTCCTCACCGTTGTAAAGCCGAGTGTTGCGGCGAGCATGACTTTTCCTCAAAACCTCTGATATAGAGCCCGGGTCCTCTGTGCTCCCCACTAAGTGTGTGTGTGTGTGTGTGTGTGTTCTCTCTGCAATGAGGCAATGAAACTCAGCTCAACTGAGTGCTTCCATTTGTTAGCTCTCCACCAACGTATCCTGCTAAAGCAAGTGTTTCATTTGTGTGACAATATGCGACAGACGTAATCAACAGTCTGCTACAGAGAAGAAGCATCTCTCTGCTACTCTGTGTACGTTCGACGTCTGAGAATTGGTTGTAAAGCCGGTGAACGGAACCTAGCTTCTCTCCAGGATTTGATATTATTTTCACTCTGCTACTTTCCCAGTGTGCTGTGATATTCCTCTTAATAACTATTGAACGCGATTGATTCCAAACACAGCATTTAGGGTGTCTGGTATTTCGTCCAAATGTCCACATCAAGGTGACTAGCACGCATGAAAACGCTGGAGAGGAACAGCAATAGTCTCTTCAGGATAATCTTTTTTTCACAGGTGTTTATTTTCATAGAAAAAAAGCGACAGCGATTAACTTAAATGCTCCTAATGTCCCACTTCATCTGAATCATTGTCCATGGCGAGCAACGGCTGAGACATGAAAAGCTTCAGCCTCATCGAGTCTGTTCAAAGAGCACACCCTTCATCCTCGGACTAAAAACACAGAGGCTTTTCTAAATTAGTTCCATACATGTTAGTTCAAAATCCAAAATAAATAGTAACCCACAGTAGATTATATCCTGCTGAGAGAAATACATGTTTAAATTAAGATAAAACACACGTTATATAAGTAATAACGTGCACTAATTCTGTATTAAAAGATGCTTTGTTAGCATTTAGCTAAGACACAATGCTAGACAGACAATATACTTTCAAACTAGAATGAACACTGATCCAATCTACACGAATTATCTAATGACTACGAACTCCTGCTGCAAAGCTCTTCAAAGACGTAACCTCCTCAATACATTGGTACAAACCTCCCCGGAGAAAATGTACATAATGTGGTGAAAACATTAGCTCAGAGCTTTCATCCACTGACTGGAACTCTGGGCTCACGTCCCTTACTCACTGCAGGGGTCTCCCTCCCTCCCTCCCTCCCTCCCTCCCACTGCCACTGATGAAACGTTGATGCATGTTGTTGGGCCACTTCTACAGCAGACGCCAGAGCAGTTCTTTTAATAGGCTGGAGGAAGAGGAGGATGTTGGTGGAACCACTGCGTCTCTCTGCGATGTTAGTCGGGTCTAGCCAGTGCTGTGCTTTGGCAGAGGACGTGTCACGTAATAAAGCGCTAAGACAGGAGGACGTGAAAGACAGACAGAGAAAGTGTGAGGCCGAGGGAGAGCCAGCGCTCTGGGAAAGAGGCCGGCAGAGCGGAACACGCGAGGAAGCAGAGCTGACACAGAAAAAATCAGGAGCTTGGGTTTAATCCAGCAACGCGTTTCTGCAACGAGATCTGGCTGATCATTTGGTTTTCTGTTACGCCATCCATTCTCGCCCTCTCCTGCAGCTGTCAAACTTCTCCAACAACTTTCCAATAACACAGCTGAAAGATAAGCCAGTCGTATTGGTGAATGTATTAACCGTTATCTGGCTGTTAGCACCACTGGAGAGCAAACATACTTAGTACAGTGTTCTCTATCTGGTGCACGCTGATGCAGACGACACAGCTTGTACTGACTGAGCCCTTTGTGTGTGTGTGTTTGTGTGTGTGTGCACATTCACGCAGCGAGTGTGCAAACACCGACACAGATAAGATTGTGGTTCAGTCAAAGTGGGTCTGAAACTAATTGGCCAGTAATAAAACCACTAGTTTAATTACTCACAAAGATATCAGATGTCTGAAGCCGGAATCAGAGAAAAGCTGCACAAGGTCAGAGATGCAGTCTACGTTACATAAACACATCCGTATCCACCCATTTATCAGGTGGACCTGGACCCTTGACGGACGGGTGTGGAAACCAACAGGGTCTCTTTCTCGCCTTTGTAGCCACGCGACATCTAAACTTAAAATAAAATGTTTCACATATTCTGGCTTTGTGAGACCGATATGGCCGACGTGTTAATGTTCAAACTTAAGCCAAGTTTCACGCTTCTATTTTTGGTCTCCGTGGACTTACGAGATAAAGATCCAGCCAGCTCAGCTAGCTGCTAAATTTCCTCACGAGCAGTCGCTGACTTTGTTTTTCACTATTAGATCGAGCCAGTAGAGTAACTTTTCTACTTGTAGTCATTACTAGCTGAAGTCACGTTATTTAAGATGACGATGATGCAGGAGGGAGCTGAACACTAAACTGTAGATCATTTTATCGCTGCCTCTGGACTCGGTTCGGTTCTGCTGACACAGCACTCTAACGTGGACCCACAGCCAAATATTCAACTCAGAACTCTTTCGTCCAACTTTACCTTGGAAGATATTTCAATTCGAGGCCGAACACAATCCACAGAATATGGTCAGGTTATTCCACTTCACCGCGAACAGAGATTCGAGACTCTGATGTTTCCTCGTATCGTTAGACAAATTGTCATTAAGGCATTTAAGGACACGCACGTGTAAAACACACACTGGAAGCTGTGAACATTGACACATTTGGATAATAGAATAATAGAATAACACTTTATACGTTTAAAAAGGTGTGAAACTCTGTCTGGCTAATGTACTCCGAGCAGTTTGAAAGAGGAAGCTCCCGATCGTCTCCACATGCTTCACAGTTCCTTCACAAACGCTGCAGAACAGCACCTTAACATGTAGTTGACCCCCAATCTGCCATTTGCATGGAGTCTGTAACATGTGAATGGATGGTGTGACTGATATGGTTTAATGAATCACCACCAGTCTAATGACATAACACGGAGCTCACTGTAAGACGTACTGTCACTCTCTTGTCCAAATGCGATTAGACCTGCTTCCTGTACAACAGCTGTCTCCGTTGTCCTGTTTGACCTTGACTGTGTCGCACAGACGGATCGATGCCTGTGATTATTAGAGCCACTTTAATTCCAGCCAGATGCCAAAGAGCATCAGTATTCATGAGGACAGGTCGTATCCTCTCAGTTTTTCAATGTGGAATAAAATTGTGCTGATCATCTGACCCTTTCCCCCCACATGCTGTCCTGTACAGACAGTCAGACGTTAACTCTCACATCTACAGCCCTGCCTGCAGCTCCGTGGGCCTGTGTGGTTTGGGCTAACTGCTAACACAGCAGTTCTAATGTTGTGTGTACAGGTGTCCATCGTTTGTAAGTGGAATAAAAGCATCTGCAAATGTCCACTGTCCAGGAAACATGCAACAAAACTGGATCTGGAAGGGAGCTGCAGCGGCGTGACCGTTGCTGGACGGTCAGATCAGGTGCAGTCGTTTGTATTAATGTGCTTATGTGAGACGCTGAATCATTTATCTGAACAATTCAACATTTTATCTTCAGATTTGGGCCACTGAGGACATGTTTAAAGAAGCCGCAAAAGAACTACGTTTGATGAATAATGTAAAGAGGACAATCGCGAGGATGTAGATTTTCTTTCCCTCTATAGTCGGAGCATCTAGAATAAAGCACAGAAGATCTCCGGTGGCAGAATATCAAACAAACGGGATCCGCTCGTCAAGCATAACAGAATGTTTTCTCTGTAAGGTTTTCGCTCCTTTGAGACGAAGGCGCATGTTGAAGTTTCTGCGTAACACGAAGCTCTCATGCATGAGATGCACTGCTTTTCTCTGGAGGAGAGACAAGATGGGGTGAGAATGACAGAAAGAAGTGAGGAGGATCTGAAATGCGCTGCCTCGTAGCTATGCACACTTTCATAGGTGAACTTACACTTTTTTAATCTTCCACTATTAAAGTAGAAAATCCTTCAATACTGTACCCAAGTATGTTTTAGGAGTATCTGTACTTGACTTGAGTTGTTTTTATTTCATCAACCTTCACTTCACTACAGTTTCTCACTGTGGAGATGTTCACGTGTACGTGCAGAAGATGGGCGACCCCTGCACTAGGCTGTAGTCTAGTACATGTTTTCAGGTATAGGGTAGATAGTGTGTCCCCACCTCTGAAATCTAAATTTCATCTCTGGCAGCGCCTCTATGATACTTAAACACAATGTTTCTTACGTCAGTTGGAAAGATTTGTCTTATCAGATTAATGCATATGGATCTAACTAGCTGCAAAACCGAGTACTGAGTCAGCCGAGCATCATGATGCCAAAAGGTTTTCTGCAGCAAAGTTGGGCCTACCAATGAGGAACCTGGGGTAATCACTGAATCGAGCAGGTGCAGCAGCAGAGCTCTGACTGTAGCGTGAAACTGCATTTACAGACTCAGTAAGAAATCCTCCCTCCCCAGTGTCACAGACAACAAATGAAGGAGAACAGCGTGGCTCTGAACCATTCAGCCCAAACCCCTTCACCACACACTCCACTAAGAAGCAGCTCCGAGTAGAAAGCAGCCATTAATTAGACTTCTATCTGCACATCTGTGCTTTGCTGCTCTGAGGTGCGAACAGAGACGAGAAAGGTGAAAGAGTAGAAGAGCGATATGCTGCACGAAACCTGACACCAGCAGGGTTACTCCACCCAGAGGCAGCGTTGCTGCGTTAGCTGTGCCGTGTGGACAAAAACCAGAGGAAAACGATAAAACGCAGCATGCGTGTCAATGAGGGAAAAATGGAGGTGGAGCACAGTGTGTGAGAAAGAGCGAGGCCCGTCTCCGCTGCACGTTCTGAGAGCAAAAAGCTCTCCTGCCAGAAGTCAAAGGTCAAACCTCACAGCAGATGACGGGAGTAAAAATAACTGAAACCCTATGATTTTCCCAGCTCTCGAGACGGAAGTAAGCAAGCTCAGCCTGTTACAGGAAGGTCAAAACCAGACAGATTTTCACACTTTCACTGTGCACTTTTGACATGTACTACATCTATTTTAGAAACAGGAAATAGTGTGAGGCAGAGCGACAAACACAAAAACAGAAAAGGACTCATTTAGAGATGACACACCTCCACAGAGCAAATGAGTTCAGATTACTGCAGGTGTTGTGACGGTTCGACGTTGTGGTGACATCTCAGACTGAGGTGCTGAAAGATGGGAGAAGTTGATTACGCATTTCCACACATCTCACAAATGAGGCACGCATGAGCTGGCTGCCTCAGGGAAGTCATCAGCAAGCTAGTGCTAAGGTTTGTTTCGTATTGTAGTATCACATCCACCATCCACGAGGGTCAAATCAACACAGAATGCATGAAAATGCAAATACATGCAAAATAATTCTTCACCCAGAGATAAATATTCATCAACAAATACTCAATACACACAACACCAGGTTCTTTATAGCAACACGTGACCCGACACTGTTGCTGTTCCTCTCTCCAGCATCCACTAACCCCAACCGATCGAGACAGATGGCCGTCCGCCCCGAGCCTGGTTCTGCTGGAAGTGTCCGTTAAAGGAAGGCTGTCCTCTGAACTGCCCTGTGGACTCAGACCTTTGGGATTCTCTCTATAAGGATTCGACCGTAAGTTTGGAGCCTCGAAGATTTTCTGTTCTAAATAAACAGACAGAGACGCCGTTAAATGTATTTCCTCTATGTGCAGCGGTATTTATGTTTGATGCATATTTGAGTCCAAACAGTATTAATCACACATAGTGAGCCACAGAGCACATGTGGTAATTAGTATCTTTAGGCACCTGGAGCACTTGTGTAATTACCCCCCCGCTGTTGTGATGTATTTTCCTTCTTTTCCAGGCCCTCTGAGAACTGACTTGAACTCATAGTCAGTGGAACTAGAGTAATAGGTTTTTGTTCTGTTCATTCAGCATGAACATCTCATAAACATTTCTGGAGTTCATTTCCGATGAAAACTCTCAGATCGGCTCTTCGGCTCACCACAGGGAGAAATGGACGGCAGGTTCATTCTCAGGCAGAAGTACGGTCACTGTAAACCGTCTGTGGTGAGCAAGGGTGGTGTGAAAATGCTAACGGAAGTGCTACGT
>JAUMHF010000017.1:2003533-2049082 GCA_032359275.1 Microctenopoma steveboyesi | reverse complement strand
TCTTCTGCTTTGTGCAGCTGCAGTCCTCGGTCTTCTTCTGCTTTGTGCAGCTGCAGTCCTCGGTCTTCTTCTGCTTTGTGCAGCTGCAGTCCTCGGTCTTCTTCTGCTTTCCCATATTACATGATGAATCGACTACCGAGTTTCTTCCTAGCGTCACGTCTTTCGCTGCAGGTAGCGTGAGGTGACGCAGCAGTTGGTCTAGTTGCTGCCAGTTCTTTGATGTCGCCTTGTGTGCATGAGAAGAATATCAATCTTTACTTTACTTGTCAGACGCTTTTCTCCAAAGCGACTTACAAGGAGAAGACACCAGCAATTACCATTTGGTTCCTGTGAAATCCAACATACTACAACAAAGAACCCTGATAAGATCTAACTCGTCAAGACAAAGAACATGCTTAGGAATTGTGTAGTGCTAGATAATGTGCGTGTGTGTTGGACTCACTTGAAGTACTTTTTAAAATGTTTTTTTTAAAGGTGGTGATACTGTCTGTCAGTCTAATGGGGCAGGGCAAGTTGTTCCACCAGCAGGGACCACAAAGGAGAAAAGACTAGACTGTGATCTGAGACCTCGAGAAGACGAGATTTTTAGCCTCATTTCATTTGCAGACCTGAGAAAGCGTGCAGGAGTGCAACTTAGCAGTAGGGTGTTAAAGTAAGAAGGAGCAGATCCATTGAGAGTCCTGTAGGCATCAAGGATTTAAACTCAATGCGAGCAGCTACTGGGAGCCAGTGAAGGAAGGTGAGGAGGGGTGTGACATGAGTGTACCTCGGCTGGCTGAAAATGAGACGGGCCGCCGCGTTTTGGACCATCTGGAGGGGTTTGATGGTAACTGCAGAAGCTCCAGCCAGGAAAGAGTTACTATAGTTAAGTTTAGAGATGACCATTGCCTGGACGGGGAGCTGTGCAGGCTGTTGGGAGAGAAAAGGCCTGATCTTCTGATGTTGTGGAGAGTAAATCTACAGGACCTGGAGGTCACGGCAACATGCTCATTCAGGTTCAGCTCGTCATTTACCAAAGCTCCAAGCCAACTCCTACACTACTAAATACTTCAGTATAATTCCTTTGAAACTGCAGCAACAAATGATACCAACTACAGCCTTTTCTTTCATTAAAGTTTATTTACGCCATTCAGCGTCATCCTTCAGACAGAAATCAAACATCCAGAACTGTTCACTCCTCTCCTCCATTTTCTTTCCATTAAAGGTGCATTTTTATGTCTTTATTCCTCAACGGATCAATACTTAGACTTCCGTTAGCCGAATGTCAGCAGGCGCATCTTCCTCAAACACAAACTGACCACGTTACCGACAGTGAGGAGCAACAGGCAGGCGAGTCTATGAGGGATTAGTAAGGATTTAATGCTTGGTGAAACATCTCATTCTTAAAACACATCAACGTCACCTTAACCTTTTGGGAAACCAGGGCAAAGGCCACAGCTTTTAGAGAAAAGGTCTGTACGCCAGCATTACCCAGCAGTGTCTCCAGCCCTCTCATGCTTCCACTTCTCTACATAACAAAATAAAATACTGTTGCTAGGTGTGAAAGTCAGTCTACTACCACGCTCTGCTTTTACAAAGGCTGAGTAGATCCAAACGGTCTCCTGTAGATCAAGTCTCATTAACATGCTACAGAGTACAGCAGGTGGAACATTTTGTCATTACAGGTATTTACCCCGAAAACGTAGGAGTGCGTGGATAGGTGAGCATGTTACAAACACAACGTGGAAATGACCATTGGATGGGGACGAGATGCTACGCCTCAGTACCGCTCGTGGAAGCTACGCTCATTACTAGCAGTTTGCAGCTAAAACTGATGATCCACCAAACCGATAAGGTCATTTTTCGCTGGTTCGTCCTGAATTTGAACCAACTCAAGCTAAATCTGGAGGCGTCTTCCATTTCCCTATTTTTCGGTCAACACTTAAGACGACAACAGGAGAGCTGAGGAACTGCTATTGTTGCACGAGCTGTGCCTCATAAATGAAGCAAACTGTTTAACTAGACAAAAAGAACATATCTAGAGCTTTACACATTATTTCTGTTTGAGCCATTCATACGCCGACATACTAACAACAACACAGGTCGTTCATGTGCTGAAACATGAGGGTGTAATGCATGAATTCAACATCGCAGTAAAATGCCAAAAACAAAGGTTTAATGATCTTTCTAAATGCATTCAGCATGAATGATGGGTTGTGTGCTGCATTAATGATTGTATGTTCTCTCAGCCATTCAGGATTATAGACTCAATCCCTACATGTTTTGCTTTTGGGAAAATGGAAATAAAAAGGTGAGGATATAAATTGTCTGTGTGTGGTTTCAGAATGAGCAAACCACAGTTATAGAAACCATTTAAGACAAATTTACTGAAATAACGCGCATCAGTCGGGTACGACATAAGGCTACCAGGCAATCCTGAATCCTGACTCCTAAAAGTGACATTTCTATCTATAAATCAGAGAATAATTATGTTGAGATGCCAAGTCTCTGCGTTTAGAAATGGAAAAAAAAAAGGGTTTAGGGTGGATGGACAGTGTATAATGTGTGGGAGTGAATCCACAGACCTAAGTCCAGGTCCAAAGTCCCGCGTCAAGTTTAGGCAACAAAAGCACTTCAGTTAGGAGTTTGGAAAATATTGTGCGTTTTCTTTTTTGCTTGTTTTAGTGTGATTTTTTTAAAAGTCAGACGATCTTTCCCTGACCTGAACCAGAGCTCAGAGCGTTCTTTGAGTGGAGCGGTTTCTGAGTCCTGCACATCATGCGCCCTCCATCCACTTGCTTTCTTCTTGATAAATGTAGTGTTTCAATCATTCAAAAAAACATTTTGCATCATAGCATGATAATTACATTCTCCATGCAGATTAGTAAAAAAAACATGACACTGGTTTAAACAACGGACTTAAACAAGAATCAATCAGCACAGAAAGGTAAATCATTTCTCTGTATTCCAGATTTGCTTACAGTACTTTTCAGACGACTTTCTACCACATATCATCTGTGGCATGTCACAGATTTCTCTGGAGCTGAAGATACCGTTTGATTCTCTACACACAGCTGTCAACGCGAGATTAACATGGAGTCTAATAGGCACGTTATTTCTGTACGCTGTGCACTATTTATGAATGAAAAATTATAATACAGTTTCCATCAATCCATCAACTCAACGTGACGTGACGGACACCGATTCACACAGTGCACATGATAAATCAGCAAATACAGACAGATCCCTTTGTGACGTAATGAGATGAGAGTAATCAGAAATGATTAGTAGCTACATTACATAGCCTACATCTTTAATGCAGTCACCCTATGGTGCATACTACTGATGTACAGATATAAGAGAGTATTGCTTAATTTTAACAACACATTGTTGATTATGGAAGCCGTTTGAACTGCAGCCATTCAAAGTTCAACTAATCTGATCCATGACCCACACTCACGCCCGCCGTGTACGGGAACCTCCTATGTGACATTCAATACCTGCGGAAAAGGAAGTGTCCCGTTATCGTACGTTCGGCAGAACTCACTCCAGGCTCATCGCCAGCCTCCTGCACCACGCCACAAGTCTTTCTCTTCTCCTTTAGAGACGCGTCACGGTTGAAAACATCCGAGTCACGACGTCCACCAACGGGACGAGTTTATGGAAAGCAGGAAGAAATGTGAAAGTTGCGTCTACCATCTGTGGTTTTCCTTCTGTCGCTCACAAATGAGACGTTTGTTTGAGGCAGAGTGAGCTATGAGAGAAAATGAGGTGTGTGTGTGTGTGTGTGTGTGTGTCCTGTGTGTGAAGGAAAACAAATGTTGAGCTTTCCATCCACGTGGGCCTGGGTCTTCTTTTGCTTTCTCCTTTTCATGCTCAGTTCAGGTTGTGGACCACAAACCTCTCCCCCTCATAAATATTAATATAATACTTTATTAACCATTGCCCAAGGCCCTTGTTACGCCATAAACAAAAACAATAAAATGAAAATATGAAAAACATTGAGTAGGTGTGACAAACTGCAACATCACGTAAGTAGAATAAAACCCAAAGGAACAGCAGAGATTTTAGAAATGTTGTGCTTCTTTAATTTCACTTTGTAAAGTCCTCCACTGTCCTAGTTGTGTTTTTCTTATAACTTTGTTATATTTAATATATATATATATGTGTATATATATATATATATAGCGATAACTGTACACGTATAATCCGCACTGAGGTACGTCTCTTGTGGCGAGCAGAGGGATGGCAGAGAGGCTACCGAGAGCACCCTTCGTCTCTCCTCTGCGTCGGTTTGTCCTCGCCTCACATCATTCATTTGTTTATTCATTCATTCATCCATCAGTTTTTCATTTCCACCTGTCTCTTTGTCATTCAGAAGCTCCCATGGCCCCAAAGGTTTGGACAGAGGGGAGACAGTTTCTTGTGAAAAAAGATTTTCCCCGCCGTTTCTCTCCTTCGTTTTCTTCCTGGAATCCCTGCTCCATCGTTTCATTCCCTCAGGTCCTTTGTCATCTTTGGTAGAGTGTCCGACACTTTGGTGTGTCTAGGGAATAGGGCAGAGGGGAAGTCGAGGACTGCTGTTCAAGGGAGCGGAGATACACGAGGGGGTACATGTATGGATGAGAAGGGTTGACGAAGAGGAGGCGAGGAGGAGAGGGTGGCACGCTGACGTGGATAACATGAGTCTAATCAGATTAATAGACTAGGAGAGAATACGACGTTTGAACGACAAAGATCATTAAGTATGTTCACTTTAAATACAGTATAAGCATCAGTTGGTTATATTGGGTGTGTTCAAAGAAAGCAAAGGAGGAAGAAATCATTTGTGTTGTTCTACCTAAGCAAGACAGATGGAATGAAGGCTAGTTGAACGCCGGGTGAGGAGACAGGTACAGCGAGAAGAGGACAGAGGGGAGGGTTGAAAGAAGCAAAAGAGCGCGAGTCAGGGCAGCGTCTGTCAGCACAGACGGGTGGAGTAGAGAGAAGTGGTCATCATCTGATGAGCAGCAACAGGAAGCAGGAAAGGCCAAAGGTCAGCCAGCTGGCCAATGGGAGCGAGCGTGATCCACCGATCAGGACTGAGGAAATGAAACAGAGAGGAGTCGCCTCAGTTCCGAGAAAATAATACAGACATTGTGACGAGCTGGCGGCTTTAACTCATGCAGACGTAAGGTGACGTAGCACGTCCTCTGGATGTTTCTACAGAGACCTCTAATGAGGTCTAAACATTCGAGCCACCATCACACATCCTTTTTTTTTACTCCTACTTGTGTTATGAATAAAAATATATAGATATTGTTTACAGTATCTTACAGTGAGTGATGATATGAATCGAGTTCAGCAGGAACTCGATTCAAATTTAAATCATGTGAACACGTTCTCAATTCTACCAGTGGCCATCACAGTAAAATACATGTACCTTTATTTATTATTTCGTACCATTTCACAATAAATTACTCTCTCTTTGTCCCGCGTAAGCTCTTTTATCGACCTTAACCACAGGCTAAGTACATAACTGCCCATTTATATATTTATCTTTTTGGCCTAAGGGTGTCCTGCAGCCCGAGGCTGAGTGCAGAAGCACTGGAGTTTCTTCAGCATAACGAGACAATCACGTGAACATAGGCTACCAACGTAACAACTAAGAGGAGAGGAAAATAAAAGGAGGAGGAACGAGAGCGAGCGAGCGGGTGAGAAAGCAAACAACAGGAAAAGTTCCACATACTGGGAAAAAAATCTTATCACAATGACTGTCATCATCATGTCAACATCATCGCCAACATTTCATAGATTGGTGTTGTCATTTCTTTTTTCCATTCCCGTGTATGCACAGTGGTTCCTCTTGTCTTTTATTTTAATCTTTTTATTTCTTTATGATCAAATTTCATAGTTGCACATGTAAGGAATATATAATATCATGCTGGTTCTCATCGTACACACGCTGCATACATCCAAGAAGTCTCAAAATAACCAGTCCATCATCATCCGACCACCTCATTCAGGATTCTCTGGTAGAAAAATGACGGCATGTCACCCTGCATGGCCACAACATGACACTGCATGTTCGTAGGTTTCCAGCTGAAGAGAAGATTCAGGCACAAGGCTCCACCCTAAAACCCAATTGTTTACACATGGGGACTTTCTTTGTGCCCGTCTTCCTTACACAGAATCTTTTTTAGCCTGGACTCAAATGTAAGAAATATAAAAAAGGTTTGATTGATGTCATGTGAAACTACTTGAGTCTGCGATTTACTCCGAGTGTTCCCTTCAAATTCATCCAACCTTTCAAACACGAGGCGAGTTTAATCCTCCTGTAATCCTCCTATTCCCTTAGCAGCTCCATGGTGAGAAAAATATGTACTCAGCACAGACACGTCTGTGTTTCTTACAGTGGCAAACACTCCTCAGTCGCATGCCTGATAATTACCCATCTGTCTGCACCGAGCGTCTCTGCCTGCACAAAACCTGCAGCACCCGCGCGCACATGCTCACAAGAACTTTCCTCTTCCTGTTTACGCCTTCATCCATTATTCACTCCATCCGCCAGCGTCTTTACACGCGCACTAACGATCGTTATGTGCCTGTGTGTGTGTGTGTGTGCGCACACATCTTGGCTCGCAGAGGGCAGCTCTTTCTGGAGCTTAACTGCTGGCAGCTTTTAGTCTCATATTCTCTTTCTTCTTTTGGTTCTTGGACCTTTTCCTCTCTGCATCTCTTTCCCTATGGAACCCCTCCACGAGCACGCACACGCACACGCACACGCACACACAAACACACTTCTGGTCACTCGGTCTTTGACCTTCTCTCTGCCTCCGTCTCTTCCCTGCGACTCCCCCACCCTCCGGGCTATTTGAGTCCTTTCTGGTGCTCTGTCGTGTCCACTCGTCTGTGTACAGCCCCCACGCTAACAACACTTTCTCTCTGCGCCAGAAGTTCCAAACGCTAAAGAGGATGTTTAGTTTTCTTTCTATTGTTCCTTTGGAAATTGTGCCTCAGTAATTCCCTTCCCCACTGCCCTCCAATTAATTTATTTTCTGCTGAAATCAATTCAGTTCAGCTCGGTTTAATTGAGCTGCGTTTCAGCTTCTTAGGAAGCACTTTATTGGCATGTGTGCAGAGAACAAGAAAAGCTATCAGCACTTTTTGCACCGTTAGGAATCATATTGCTCTCCTTAGTTTTTGTTCTCCTGAATGTGACTGCGCACGCACACGCGCACACACACGCGCACACACACACACACACACACACAGAGTGGGGAAACGGCTAATTACAGATGCTTCTTTATGTGTTTCTCCACTCAAAAAAAACACTATCTTACCTGTCTTACCTGCGCTGGCTACAGTGTTCTCCTGCTTGCACTTTCCTAAGGTGATCGAGACGTCGTCAATAGCAATGTCCCCCTCAAAACTCGGGCCTCGCATGCCTTCAAACACAATCTGTGGAGGAAAACAACAAAGACACACACACACACAGGCGCTCGATGAGTTTATCAGTCAAAACACAGTCAAGAATGTCCCCAGTTATGTAGGATCTAAGACTAGAACCAGATAAAAGGTGTTAATGTAATACACAGAAAATATAACAACATGCAGGTAGTAATAAACTTCACTATTTAGAAGTCGTGTTCGTGTGTGGACCCACAACAACAAGCAGGCGACTTCCCCGTTTTAGCCACCAGCCATCTGGTTTTGACTGACAGCCTAATTACTGTGGTGTAGCACGGCACCAAAAGCCCATCGCACCCAGCTAATCAGAAACCAAGCCCATTCTGTCTGGAATATGAGGAGGGAACACGCAAATAAACAAGGAAACCTCCAAAATAACAGCAGAAAGCAGCTCTTGCCACTGCAGTGTCTCTATCTGCAAACGACCAGTCAAAGCGCTTCCTGGTCCTGGAGTCTGATTTTCAACCCTACGGTAAAAGTGGCTCATTTAATCTGTTAAATGGCATCTATCAGCTAACCCCTCGGCGAGTCTCTTAAGTTATTCCAGAACATGAGAAAGAGGAGCATGTGTGACTGTGTGTGTGTGACAGTATCTGAATGCATACAGGTTAACCAGAGAGCGAGCAGGTGCATGCGTGGAGGGGTGGCGAACATGCATGACTGGCCTCGCTTTAAAAACTCCATCTGCTAACACCAACATGCTGTGGTGGAGTATTTAACCCAAGAAACAAGCTGAGCACGCCTGCCATCAATGTGCATGCAAATATGTGAAGCCGGAGCAAAGTTGGCTTCAATTATTCCAGCTCTGACCCACCACAGAGAGGAGCCTGACTTGACCCCATTTTATTTTATTTAACCAGGAGAGTCCCATTGAGACTCAAGATAGGCAGCAGTAAATAGAAGAAGGTAAAAGTTACACAATTAATGTGGGAGCCAAGTTTACTTAAAGTTCTAATGTCATAATTGTTTGCTTATGGTGATCACTGTTAGGTTTTCTATGTACGTAGGGGAGAGTAAGTGTGGGAGGGGCGGAGTGGAGCAACACAGTTTTCTGACCGTGTTATACGGAGAGATGTCGGTGGACTAATTTGTGGACATAGGATATTTATTTGGATGTGAAAATAGTTTCTTCTCTTACGTTTTGTTTGCATGTTTTGATCAAGAAAAATAAAGTATCGTTTCATCAAAGACGTGGATTCGTGTGGACTACCTGATAACGATACAAGGACAACACGCGTCAACTTACGTATTACACTCTGCTCCAAGATGTGGACCTTACAATTAAGATTAAAAAAGACCTTGCAAACAAACTCTAAAAAAAATATACAAGCAATGGAATAAGTCTCAATCTGGATTTAAACGGGCTCCAAGGAATCAACTCTTTTAGTTTCCAGTCATTCTGCAACGTATTCTATGACTAAGGTGCAGAGTGGGAAAAAGCTCTTCTACACATTTCAGTCTGGGCATATGGATCAACACTTCTGTATGCAACGAAGGAGCTAATATAGCTAGGTAGTATTCCCAGAAATGCCTCATATATAAAGTAATACCAGTGACAAGCCCTTTGAGTGGCCAAGGCAGGCCACCCCACCCGATTATAAAACTCACAGGGGTGAGTCAATACTTTACAATTAGTAATAAACCTCGGAGAAGAGTGGTAGGCGGTTTCAACCATTTAAAGACACTGAGCAGAATATTCATGTAGAAAAGATCCCCGTAGTCCAACACAGGCAAAAATGTTGCTGCTATAAGATTCTCTACATGCATTTTAAAAGTGAGGGAGTCATCGAGCAAGATGCCGAGATATTTCTATGTATGAACCACCTCAATTTAATTTCCGTCTAGAGTGGACACTGAAAATTATTTGTGGCAACTTCCTAGGGTTGGAAAACAACATAAGCTTAGTCTTGTCTGCATTGAGAACAAGTGTCAGTTATCGTAATGAATACTGGATAGAAACAAAAGCTTTCTGTAGTGATTTAATAGTCAATAAGTAACTATCATCAGCATAAAAATGCAAGCTAATAAACACGAGGGGTCCTAGTACAGAACCCTGTGGCACCCCTTTTGCGCAACAAGTAACACGTTCAGAGTCAAGACCTTCATATTTAATGCACCGAGTTCTATTACTCAGATAATTTGTGAACCAGGCAACTGCATGCTCTGAAAATCCTGAGAGACGGAGTCTAAGCTTTCAAATATCATGATCAACTGTATCAAACGCTTTAGACAAATCAATAAAAAGTGATGCACAGTATTATTTCTTATCAAGTGCACCTATAATGTCATCTACCACCTTCACTGCAGTTGTAATGTACCGTGTGTATTTCTGAAACCTGACTGACCTCTGTAAAGCATGCACCACGGTAACCATCTCTCACTGACGTATTGCATTACCCACGATTTAATCTCAGAACTACTGTAAGTCCGGGTGAAGTATCAAACAGAAATTCACAGGGCAGTTTGCAATAAGTCGCTCACTGGAACGGCGGGACTGTGTGCATGCGGAGTGGTTTCTCCAGTTGCCTCTGCGTTGCAATCAGCAGAAGCAGAGGTAAGGTCGATTGGTCATTGGTATAATTTTATAATCCCCTTCACCTGGGGGTTTGAGCAACCTCTGGCTCACAATTTATGGCTCTTACTCGAGACTTGTTGAACATTTTCTAGCTCGGTTAGCATAGCCTAAGCTAGGGTCCCCACAAAGCTTCACAAGTCCGTCTACAGGTAGCTGGTAGCAGTTTGTGTTTCACTCTGTGATTTTACTTTCTCTTCCTCTCCAGATAGAGAGCCCTTTCAATTATGGTAAAGTAAAAGGGAGGGAAACGCAGGAGCAGCACCACCTCTTTCCCACTTGGTTTCTAATTTGGCCCCGGAGATGTTCTTTGAATGAATAAATAAAATAATTAGGAGAACCTTGAAGCTTACAGAAAGAAAAGAAGAGCAGCAGCAGCTCGGACAGGATGAGTTTAGCTGCTCGGCTCATTTGTGCAAAAGGATTATTTGATTTGTTGGGCTGAGGGTAGCTGTGAGGGAAAATCATGGGTAGTAGAGGTAAGAGGCTAATTGGTCAAAAGGACTCAGTCATCTAATTTATAAATGCTGCAACGCTGTTTCTTCACTTTGTGGTTGTGGTTTCCACTTGGTTTTATTTCTCATGTACTGCTCTGTATGTAAATGTGTGGCGCTAATAGAAGCAGCGCGGCACACTGCAGGATCTCTACATGCCCCCGTCTCCATACACCTGCAAGAACGAGACAGCACAATGTTTGATAATCAGACACAACAGTGAAACTAAGAAGGAGAATAAAGCCATCTCCTTTAAAGCTGCATCAAAGAACACAATTGTTTTCTTCAGCACTAAGCGATCTAATATCCCGTCATGCAGCACGCGATGGCAGAATAATGGTTTCATGTGTTTATTTTTCCTGCGCCCTGTCACTTAATGTTCTGTTGGCAGGTTAAGCCAACGGTGCCTCACGGCTGCACAGCACATACAGTACACGTCATGAAAGGGGAGAAACGTTTAGGACTGACATTCATTCTTCATTTACAATATGTGTCGGACACATGTTTACTTCTAAATGATACTAATATTTCTACAATTTTTGGGCAACTCTCTAACTGCTGGAGTCTGGGATGTGAATATAATGTTGTGCCATAAAAGATTCCTGCTAAAATAAATGTGCCTGATATTTAACTTTGACATCACACACAGGCCTCCTTTTTCAAAATGATGTCAAATCTGAAATTCCAGTTCTTGTTGTCGTTTGTGTGAGACAGTCAGAGCTAGATAGATACCACGTGTGTGTGTGTGCGCGTGTGTGTGTGCGTGTGATCAAAGGGTGTACAGTGAAGTGTCAGGTTGAAGTTGTGAATGTCGTTTTGTCAAGTCTTGTAACCTTTAATGTTCCCATTGATGTGCTGTCCACACACCAGACAGGACACGGGAGGGAGAAGAAAGAAGGAAAAAGTGTGTGTGTGTGTGTGTGTGTGTGTGTGTGTGTGTGTGTGTAAGTGAGTGAGAGAGAGATGCAAGGAACACAGATGGCCTCTGGGTAATCCACGGAGGAGCGAGTGGGGACACAAATAATCCACTACTACATGTTACCTTTGTATGTAAATGTTGAGGAGCTAAACAGGAATATGACACGTGACAGATGGTGTCTCAATAAAAACATTCAGCAGGAGACTTACTACTTATTATTATTAATATAACGATGGAGACATTTTTAGGCAACTCAAACTAAACTTCTCCCCGTTACCCGAGAACGTAATCATCCCAAACTAAGAGCAGTTAAGCTCGTGACAGTTTCCATTTTATGAATTTACAACATGAACGTACACAGACAATAGCAATCATGGCCGATGGGCAGTAAACAACTTAAACGAACGCTTCCCTGTGCGTTGGCTCTAACCCTGTTTACAATAAAGTCGTTGTACTGATGCAAATCACTGGCCGCGCGTCAGCTCCTATTTTCGAGAGGCAGGAAGGGAAGCTGTCCTCAAAGACATCATTACTTTTGTTGGACTGAGCACAAAGAGAGGGGAAATGCAGAGACGAGTGGCAGCACCTCAAAGGCCTTCGGTGTGTGCAGTCAGTGAGATGTGCACAGGACTAGAAGGTTGGCGTTCTCCATGGACACGCTCTCAACCAAACAACCCCAATATGCAGCCACTGCAAATTACATCTACTTCAAAAAGCACACGTCTGGGAATTCAGCTGCATAAGAAAGTCATGAATGTTGTTTCATGTAGAAGGTAATGGACACTACGAAGCCAACACGGACTCTTCTTCTGGGAATTTAAGTTAATGGTTTCTTCAACCGTAGAAAAAGATTAAAACAACAGAAGTCAGCTTCTGAATTCCTCTACATAATAAAACAGAAGAGTGCGTCAGTCCCCTCGTCTTGATCGCCATTTAACCCAGTATGGACACATCCAGGAGCTGTGGAGGAGCTTCGTTAACTCACCACGACACTAGTCAGTGCAGGCATGCACGTACATCGGTACAGTATGTACACTGTACCTCATGATAGAGAGAGGGGAGGGGTGGCGAGAGAAATGGGGTTCGCCCTTCTTATTTTATTTCATCAAGCCGTCGAGAGCGTAGTAAGAAAGAAGGGAAAAGGGAAAGAGAGAGAGAAACAAAAGTATTTTTTATCACCTAGCTTCCTCTGGCTGGTTCTCGGATCAAGGCTGCATGCCCTCTACAGTATGTAACAACTCTGTTACACAGCAGCGGTCGTTTTGTGTATGTGTGCCAGCAGGAAAAGCAAACTGAGGAGCTGAGAAATGTGTTCAAGTCTTAAAAATGCAGCGTTTCTGTAGAAATCATGCAGCACAACAATTTAGGAGTTTTCTGAGAGAGGTCACTTCACTGAACTCTCAATCCCAAATTCAAATGATGATGTTGGTGGAAGGATTTTGATGCATTCCTCGTCTGTCATACGTTCCAAGGGCAGTGGTTAAAATTTAACGTGAACAAAAGTAGTAAATAAGTGAAATGAAACGGTACAAAAGACCTCATTACAGAAGTTTTCAATTTGTCCCTCAAACCAGGCTCAGATTTTACACGGTGACCCAGAGAGAGAACCACGTGACCAATGTTCCTCAATGTGTCACCAGGACCACACAGAGAAACACGAGGTGTGAGGAGCAGACGTGGAGCACAGCACTGCTCCGTCACGGGGATACGGTTTTATGATGCGATAAGGAAAATAAAAGACGAGGAAAATTAACCCGTAACAGCATCTAGTTGCCAAGGAGACGCGTGCTATCGTATGCATCATTCCTAATTCATCCAGTCATCTTGCCTCACCTCGCCTTTGCCCGAGTGACAATGGAAATGGGAGGATGAATATTTAAGACGCACTAAGTGCCTTGTAGATGACACAAACGAACTCACGTGTCCTTCTCTCTTGTTCACACACCCACTGTCTCTAAAAGACCCCAGTCCGTCTGTGTGTCCCGTTTCTTTGCTGATTTATCCTCATTTTTCCTGATTGGCCTGTAACCTGCGCTTCATAGGTTTCCCTGACCTCACTCACCTACCCTTCCATAGCTATTACAGACTCGCTAATGGAAACACTATTCATTAAATGTACCACTTTAACCCCTTCAAAATGAGCTTGGTGTAAATTAATTCATTCATTAAACATCACATGAACACATTCACGACACTTGTTAACATGCAAACACTATAAACCCCTAAAATGTACTGTAAGCCCCCTCTTTCAGCCTTAATTGTCCCTTTAACCGTGGAAGAAACAGAGTGTTGCAGAGCCGCAGTTAATGAAGAGCAAATGCAGCCCCCAGCTAAGGCCTTCAGCTCACATTCATCATGAATTCAATTTCCCCCGCGCACGTACAGAGAGTATCTGGAATCATTACAACACAACTAGCAGGCATCCCTTGCTCATAAATAAGCCTGTTAATTGACCTGTCATAGCTAATTGCTGCAGGGGCTAGGAGACTGGTGCGTGTGCACACATGCACACGTGAGTGTAACAGCATCCGTGCGTGTGATTTTATGCATGCAGAGACATAAGGGCACATGGAAAAGGAATGTGTGTGTGTGTGTGTGTGTGTGTGTGTGTGAACTGCTGGACTGTTTCTTGCATTGGTTGATTTTAGAGCCATTAGACATCGGCCTTGAGAGGAGGAGGAGTAAAACAGACCATAGCAGGAATCGACCTAACTTGTCTGTCTGTCTGTCTCAGCTTTGGGCCCAATACACAGATGAGAAGAAAGAATGAAAAACACAAACAGCAGCAGATTGTGGCCTTGCCTTTTTTTCTGCCTGTGCTTAGTTGTGAAGTGAGGCACACACTCACAGACACACAGGAAAAGTGAGAGCGGCTGGGAAAGTGAGCGAGACAGAGGAAGCATCCTGTCCAGTCACAAAAGAAGACTGAATCATCTAGTTTACTCGACCACATCCCAACAGGGAAGAGCTAACTGCAAGCGCAGCTGCCGCGGAGCCAAAGGGACCTGGATGATGTGTCAACAGACAGTGCTCAAACAGACACACATCCTCTGTTGTCTGCCACACTTTTCTTCCACTATCGACTGAATGAAGACAGAACACTTCAAATCCTAGTGATCTAAAACATCAGACCAGGGAAGACTGTACCCCCTGAGCTTAATTTGAGCCTGGCCGGGATGTAAGACACACCGGTTCCTAATCAATGATTATGTATGACATGCACCCACTGTGTGCACAGACCTGAACCAAGGACAATGAACATCCAGGTAACTGCGCGCTCCACATCTGGTTTGGTATCGATAGTCCAGCTGAGGCTTCTTCTTCTTCTCCTCAGCTCATTAGAACCAAGATTAGAAATCTTAGAATTATTCACATGAAACTGACTCATTTCTAAAGCGACAGAGGATGCACAGTCATCTTAGACGTGCTGTTTGTACAATCCATGATCCATTTGTCTGCCTTGAGCGATGCTGCAGTAAAATCTAATTATTTAGCTACAAAAGAGAAACGGCTTTCAGCGGAGATTAGCGACACCTGCGCGGTGCTGATCTGTTTCAGCGACATCCAGAGGTCAGGACGGCGTGCAGCGACACGTACATGCTGTTTGGATCTTTTAAATCTACGTGAAACCTTGTTCTCTGCCCTGGCATCAGCACATTCTCGATGAAGCGAACAGTCCTCCGGTTACCATGCGGACGGCTTCGCTGCTGACGTTCAGCAGAAAATGAGCTGAATGTTCACTCATCTATCAATACTCCCCTCCGTTCTTAAATGTCACAACGCTGCACCCACAGTTATTCAGCAAATGGAAAATGCTCTCTCGTCTCTCATAAAGGCTTAGGGTTAATTTCTGTTTATCATACTTTTCATGGCCATCGTTTGTATTACTTTTCACAAAACAGTCTATGGCTTGATGAATAATGTGAAACCACTGTACGCATTGATTCCAGCAGGAAAACTCTCATTTCTTCCTTTCAGAGACAGATGCTGGCACAGGTGGTGGCATTGAGTTCGTTCGTCTTTTTAAAGACCTGTTGATATTTTGTCTCCACCAATGAAAGCTGAGAAAACAGATTTGAGGATAGATGGGACGCGCACCATCACATCTTTGACCTGGGAGCTCGAATGTAAAATCCGAGGTTTTTAAATGTCACTGTGGAGAGTTTCTGGTGGAAAATTCATCAGCTTCCAAACAGAGTTTTAAGCACAATTCTTTCATTGATTCCTGACAGTCACCAGAGAAATCTGAAATCCCGCCTTCGTTCTATCTAGGCTGGAGTGTTTCCTCTTGGGGAAAGACACTGCAGAGAGGAAAAGACTGCAGCAGATGACCCAGAGAAAAAAGATGCAGCGAACAAAGTATATAATTCAAATTTCTTTTTTTCCCTTCTTCTCAGAGCAAGACAGCGCAGGTCTGAACGTGGTGTAAATTAACCCTCAAGAGACGCGCGCCGCGGCCTGACTTCCATTCAACGGACCAGTTCTTTCGACGAGCAAACAGCAGAGCGCCCAGCAACAGATGACCAGGTCGCACCTTCGGGTCACGCTATGCCTGCGCGCAACACATCGCTGCCGCTTAGTGCAAGAATGCGCGTACAGAGTTACAGCTGCACCCACTGCTGGTTCGAGTGTATGAGCTTCTGTGATTCTATAGGTCCCAAAGAAAAGCAATTGCCAAGCTCGTACCTGGAACGGTCCACTGGGGCTGATATCAAAGAATGCTTTCTTCCAGTCCGGGCCTTGGTGACCAGATTTTGTCCACACCACCGTGTCCACAGAGGCAATGCTTCTCACTCTCAGAAGCACGTTGAGGGTGCCTGTGGAAAGTGTGCACACGGACAAACTATTAGAAACAGGTAACAGTCAGTGAGCAAAAACCAACGGCTGCTTTTTTCTGAGCTAAACGCTGACAGGTAATGACACATTTACACCAATCGCCAGTCAGAAAGGAGCGCCTGCTGACTGACGGATTACACTGGACACACTAAGCTGAAAGTCCCAGTGGAAAACATGTTGGCATGTTACAGCAGTTCAGCCAAAGAAAGAAGAACAGAAGGGAAAGATAATAAAAGTCAATCAATCATTATGTTATTACTGACACTATGGCTGTATAACATAAACATATTTTTGAGCCACAATGAGATATGTAGAAGAATTTTACAATCTAATATCATGACTTTGGAAACGTTTGGTTGTCAGTAATTAAGCATACGTGAGCATGGACTACACTGTTCCACACATATTCATAAAGGAACTCCACGCACTGCAAACTGTATTAGCACGGAGCTCTAGGTCACATACTGCATGTGGCATGATTAAATGTGTGCAGATATGTTTAGTGGATTCAGAGTTTTATTTCACACAGTGACACATTTACAGAGCAGAAGGACGGCAGCAAGCGGGGAGAGAGGAAGATGTCTGAACACAACTTCTCCTTCAGTGGCTTCTCTTCATTTCTCATTACTAAATAACTGAACTTCCTTTGATCTATAGTATACACCTCGCTGCTGAGGTTTGGCTTAAATCCTAAAAAGATCCTGAACCTACGGAAACAGAACGACTGCTAAAGTAACAGAAATCAGTCTGGACTGTTAAAGAGAATGACATCATCGGAGCCATGAGTGGATCCTAATGGTCCCTCGCCCTCTCTCTCTCTCTCTCTCTCTCGGGTCTGTTAGGCGTGAGAGAATCATTCATCTTCTTAACGATCTCCAGCCAGCTTCTAATTGGCACATTAACCAACCACCAGTCTCTTAAACCAACACGCAGGCAGGTGTCTGCTGTGTACAGTGTATATGTCAGTATGAGTCTTCAAACACCAGTGCTTGTCCTTCTGTTGGATGCATGTTAAATGTCCATCCGCCCTGACAATCGTCACAATGTTAGTCGTTTAATCACTTAGACGTCGCATGTTTCGTGCAGCGAAATGCATAAACTCAAAGATGTGCTGGGATCTTAATCTGCATGTCTTATCACAACCCAGGAGTTTGAGCTGGCTATTTTCTTTGTGTATGCTCAATACTCCATACTAAAGATGGAAGATGCCACTGGACACTACAGAAACAGTAACCTGCTCACTCAGCAACCCGTTCTTTCATCCTCCCTGTAACTACACACACACACACACACACACAGAAAGACGACTGATAAAAAGCCTATTGATTGGACTGAGGTGAAGCAGACTGTGTTGGTAAGAGTGTCAGAGAGACAGAGGAGAAGGAACAGCTCTATCAGGGCTACTAGTCGGCAGAATCCTGAGTGGGAAGACGGCTAACACACACACACACACACACACACACACACACACACTTAGATTAGTTTGATTTCTCTTCTCTTTTAATGAGGTACTGGCCCACACTGGTTCTCCTCCCTCCTCCACTCCATCTCAGACTCCATCATGCTGTTAGTTAGCCTCTGAGCCAACTCTGCACTAAACTGTGCACACAAAAGGGAAAATTACAGTCTGTGTTCTGGTCTGTGAAATCAAACAACAAGCCAAAACATGTCTGTCAAAAAACTGAGTAAATGACTAATTCAGAATCATGGGACAAATCCAGCCTCAACAAAAAGCTCCTTAAATCAGATCCTGCAACACAACGTGCTTATCATAGCGGTCCCCTCGAAATAGGCTCGAGCCAGGCAACCTGGAGAGACTCTCAGCATGAAGCAATAAATATGTGAGATGCTTCGTTTGACTCATCTTATCTTTCTTAATAAAAGAAAACATCTCATCGTCTTATTTGTGAAGTGAAATGATCCAGTGCAAACACGAGCCGGTGTCAAGCAGCATCCAGGACCCAAACTAATTAGCTGCCTTTTGTTGCTGCCTCAAACCTAAAGAGAAACATATTAAGGTGAGAGTCTTCACTGATCCATTTCAAACCTAAAATCCAAACTAGCCAAAAGGCACCTCAACATCTCCTGCTGCTGTTTTATAGTCCACATAACCTCGGGGTCAGAGAACAGCTAACGCACAGTATTTGTGGGTCGAAAAAGTTTCTAAAAACTGCCTCCATGCTGCCAACATATACAGCCCCTGTGACACTTCACAGCACTTTAACACTATGCAATCAAGTACATTAAAACTAGCAACAGTACTTGAGCACAAAGCAGCACCTCTTCCATCCTCTCACCATCTCTGAACATTAACGAGCTGATGGCCTCTCATGCAGCTCTCTGTTCGAGCTGTTTTATCTTACTCGCCTCCTCGAAGGCATCCTTTATCTTACTGCTCCTCTTTTTTCCTACCCTCCTCTCTGCTTTCGCTCTCTTCATTAACCCTCTCGCTTTCGCTGCACGGCTGGCCAAGCCTCATTCCCCCCTCTCGCCGACAACCCCTGCGCCTGCCCCATCGCATCCACACCGCGTCTCTTTTCATCATTAAGAGTCGCACAATGCCTCCCCGGCAGGAGTGTGAGCGCTGCCAAGGTAAGGTAATTAGAGCAACAACAACAGAATGGAACAGACCGGGAGAACTCCAGAGTAAATTGAGAGAGGGTTTGTACCAGAGCTGGGCGTAACTGCTAACAGATTGCAGTAATCGCGAGCGAGCAATGTGCGTCTGATGTAGCGGCGCCTCGTCCCACCGCTTTGCTGTGCAAGTCCCACGAGCTGCACGATACACATGTTCAGGTAAATGCTGCACACATTACTCGTAGAGTGCTTCTGCAATATGCTATGTGTGGCTGAATGTGTGGTGCTATTCCAAGTTAAATATGACAAGATGTTCCATAAGGACACTTTAAGGTTACGGTAATGATTTGTCTCACTCATTAAACGGCCGCTCATTCGTCAGGAAAGGAAAGAAGAGAAAAAGCAAACATGCCGAGGAACTACCAGAACCTCACACACACACACACACACACACACACACACACACAGACAGACGACGTGCCTGTCTGTACATACTTCTACATGTGTAGGAGACAGAGGAGGTCAGAAGGAGAGTAAATGTTACAGTGAAGCCTGCACACGTCTTCTACGGACACATAAATCAACACTGTGTGTAAATATATTTACACATGTTTAGTGGATAACCCTGCCTGTGTGTGTGTGTGTGTGTGTGTGTGTGTGTGTGTGTGTGTGTGTGCGCGTGCGAGGGCAGGTGTGTCGGCTGCATGATGTATGCATTCGAGCCGTGTGACACAGCATATTATGATGAACAGCTCCTCCAGATGACTGATTGTGTCTTGCCACCACCATAAATCACACACCCACTGCCCCCTTCAGCCACCTCCAAACACTCTCTCTCTCTCTCTCACACACACACACACACACACACACACACACACACACACACACACAGCGCAGCACGAGGAGAAACATACGGAGGTTTTATAACACCCCACCCTCGCTCCGCTTGCACCTACACACAAACATATACACACACCTACAGTCCTGTCTGACAAGCTCTACAAGAAAAGGTCAAACTCAAGAGTTCAGCTCCTGACAGAAGTTTGGCAACATGAAAACACTACACACACGTGAGTCATTCTCTTTTAAAGCCTGCTCTCATGTTAGGAGAATGTGCGGACGGAATCCCTCCCTGTGCGACTCACCAATGTGTTTGCCCTTCATGTGGTAGTAGAAGGCCACGCAGTACGCCATCCTGCCGGAGCCCTTCGGGCCCCTGGCTGAGCTCACGTTAAAAAGGGGCGACAGCAGACGAGCCTTGTCTCCCTGAACGCGCGGCCGCGAGGCTTCGATGTACATGTAGTAACCTGAAACCAGAGCATGCAGCATTAAATTAAATATTATTAGAAGCCATTTGTGATCCGTTTTCCCACAGTTCTCTCACCGTCTTTGGTTCCACTGCGATCGGTTTCAGGGCCTGTGTTAGCAGATCTCTTGGGATTCTGCGTTAGGTGATTCTGTCTGGTCCAATCAAAGACATCACTACGGTCTTGAGAGAATCCACAGATCCGCTCGTCCTCAAAGCCACACACGTGATCTGGGATGTGTGTGTGTGTGTGTGTGTGGAGAGAAAAACACATTTGATTAGTGACCAACTGCAGGCAACATAACCCACTGTGTTTGTCTTACTTTTCCCAGACAACATTGGCTTCTCTATTCTGTGTAATAAACTCAGAAACAGCCACTTCTAGGTGAAGATCAGACAGGCAGCCAATTACTGACAGAACGATGGGCCCAGTGTAGGAGGCAAAGTACAGGAAGTGAAACTTGCACACAAATTATGCATATTCCCTTTCAAAGGTGACCAAACACTAACCATGGGGGTGCAACTGTTCCACGGTTTGATGCAATCAGCTTAGACAAAAAAGATTCTAAATCTCATCTTCTGTCAGTGCATCTGTTCCTCCACCCAAGGTGGAGTGGGTGTGGGCTCCGTCTATGGAGCGGCCACCTCCATTAGCCCATCTGGAAAGCTCCGCCACAGAGACTCACCGAACAAATGAAAATCGAAACCACAGCTATCTGAAACTGTCCAACTGACAGATTCAGAAAGCGTCCTCGGACACACGCGCAGCCCGCCGCAGATGCACGCGGCCCCCTGTGGCGACGGCTCGTGCACGCGTCTTTGTTTCACGGAGCGAATCCATTACTATTCACACCCTGCACCACTACATACGCTGCTTTCAATTTGCACTGTTGTTCTCGCAGTGTGTTCCAATCTGCTGTTGTTTTAATTGCCTCACCCTGGTGGAGCCAACTGCCACTCCTGCCAGAAAAATGCTGCGCGTCTCTTAATGAAGAAAATAGACAAGATGCAATTGAGGGAGAAAGAGAGAAGGGTAGCAACGGAGAGGATGAGGGACCGGGGGAGATCACGAGTTACTGCAAGAGATTGAGACGAGGGGCGAGCGTGTGGGCGCCGGGGCACTGATGTAACGTAGTTCTAATATATTTTCAAAGCATTTTACAAGTCACTTCACCTTAACCAGCTCATATCGTCACAGTCACGACCACTCTTTCATGACATTTAAAATGTCACAGGTCTGCTTCTAGCCATCAGCTGCTTTCTCACATCCTACTTCTACCCCACTCTTCTCCTTAGCAACCAGATTTAATAAGAGGCCGAGGCCGGGTCGTGGCAAACTTTGCTTTGACAGACATCATATTTTGCGCCGACATCACTTGCAGCACGAAGCTCAATTAGCTTCCATCAAAAGTCAGCGCTCAGCCTTCCGAACATCATCAATCAGGTCACAACAACGAGCTCAAAACAGCAGAGGATGATGGGTAAAACTCACCTGATGGTCTTGGGTAGGTATAGGCTGTAAAGAAATAAAATATTAATTAACTAATGATCTATTCACATAAGCAAAACATTAAAATGCATCTATATTTTAAAAGTCGGCATTGAAATGAGCCTTACGTTCTGAGTACTGGATGATTCGGCTGATGTAGTCCCCCGTGCTGTAGGTGGTGATGGGGGCCAGGCGGACCTCGTAGGACAGAGGGATCCGTAAGTCTGAGATGGTGTGGGATATCAACACGCCACTTTCCGGTTCTTTACCCTTGAGGTCAATCTGCTTCGACAGCAAGTTCTGCTTGTTCTGGGTTGATACGGGTACATAAAACATGCATGTTGGTCCTAAACAAAGGAGATGTAGGATTTCTACAAGTCCCAGGACAAACTCTGGAGACTGAACTAGAACAGCAAGAATACATATTTTTCTGCACAAGCTACATATTTCAAATACAGGAGTGAAAATAATGATACAATAGTAAAGCTGTTAATTCAATTCTTCTTATTTTTAAGTTAACTTCTGAGTGTTGGCTGCTAGCATGAGGGCTATTGCTGCATGTTATTCCACCCACAGAGAGGATCCATTAGCTGTGTATCTGCCTCTGATCCTGGCTACTTAAAGACCTGACAGTGAGCTCAATCTAATGCATTAGGTCGGCCACTCCAGCATAACACCTTACTACGCCCACAGCATGGCATTATCACATAATGCATGGAGCAGAGCTGTGTGTGTAACGTGTGCAGTGCACGGCGCGTGTGTCTTCATACACCTGTAGGTGTAGATGTTAAATGTACAGAGATGCAACGACTAAAATCCCCCACTATGAATTGTTTTATATGATATTATTTGTTCATTGACCAGTAATGACTTCACTCATCTACATGAAAAAATACACAACTGGTCAATTTCATTTGCGTTTTATATATATATCCAGTCTGAAGTCAACCAGCTGCAGAGTCACGGAGGCCCTGATGCATCCCATAACTTTCCTGATAATTGCTTCACCACAGTATGCTCTGACATTGCCACGCTGAAATCTGCTTTCCCTCCTATCCTCTGACACTCAAGTTGAGGTGTGCTATTCCCACCTGATGTCCTCTCACCAACGCCGCAAATTCAACTTCACCTCGACTGAGCCGATCGTTTCTATTGACAAGAGCATGGTGACTCCTGCCCAGGCTGCCAAGGATTTGGTAAGACTCCAATTATTGTGCGAGTCCCACACGGCAGCCACAGCCCGCTCCCTGCGAGTCTGTGCTCGGCAACACACTTGGAATCAAATCCTTTCCTCCTCACCAGGCACTGTGCCACTAATGGCTGTTAAATCTCCTTTTCTCCGTGCCAGTCAGGCTGTTTCCATTTTGAGTTGCTCCAACTTTTCACCCTCGCTTGCTGGTCATGGAACACCCGTCTCCTTTTGTGGGCCTTGTAGCTGTACCTTTCAGTGGCGACTACAAAAATCTTTTTCCAACTTAACTGCACATCCTCACAGTGAAAAGTTCATCTCCTCTAATTCAACAGAGCTCCAAAGGATCTAGCTACTTGATGACTATTCTCCCATTTGTTGTTTCACAGTCACAGGTCAAATATCTGGAAACCACAAGTATAATCAACAATGTGGTGTATTTCAGTTAAGTGTTTTCTAATGTATCTGAAATACAGTAGACTTGACTGACCGACCACACTCGTGCTGCATATCATCACACAGTGCATAGTATTTTACATGGTAGGAGTTACATAGTCAAATGTATGGTGCCCTTTTAACACTCACTTATGCTCACATCCATCCGTACAAACATTTACACACCGCTCACACAGCATATGCATAATTATGAGGACTATTGCGGGAAATAAAAGCTACGCTCATGTAATATGCATGAAGTGTGTGTTAGCAAGGAGAGATGAGTTAATATTGCTGACGAGTTGGAGCTTTTAAAGTAAAGTAAGTACTTTTGTTATGTGTGGACAGGATTCACACACACACACACAAACACACACACATCTCCTGCGTGGCCTGAGAATCACACAGTGGATCAACTAAGTGTGAATCAGACTTCTCCTGCAGACACCGTCTCTCGACCTGCTTCTCTGGCTAAGTGCGTGGTGTGTGTGTGTGTGTGTGTGTGTGTGTGTGTGCGTGTGTGTGTGCGTGTGTGTGTGTGCGTGTGTGTGTGTGTGCGTGTGTGTGCGTGTGTGTGCGTGACAGGAGGAAAAGGGATAAAGATATATAGCATGTAAAATGTGGACCAGAAGAAGGAGCCAGTCAAAGTGACAGGAGTGAGTGACTGACACATATTTAAAGAGGCAGAGAGGTGGTTGGGCGATAGAATGACGAGGGAGTGGATCCACTGTTGTGTGTGTGTGTGTGCGTGTGTGTGTGTGTGTGTGTGTGTGCGCGCGCCTGTGCCACACAGATGCTTTGAGGGTTTCAGCCAGACAGTGTTTTCATGTGTCTCCATCAGACTGTCAACAAACAGACAACGAGACAAAGAATATGTGAAAGAGGGTGAGAGCGAGGGAGCAGCTATGAGATAAAAACACAGATGCTGAGAGACGTGTGTGTGTGTGTGTGTGACAGAAATTTGGGCAGACAGTGTGAGCGGAGGCAGCCCTCGTCAAACAATAAGGAGCGTGAGGGTAATTCTTCTAGTATCTTGCATCAAAGGAACAGACCCAGCAATTAACTGATGCCGAACGTGGTTATTAGCACACGTGTGGCTGTGTACACTCATAGCAACACCCGTGTGCGCCTCTGTGCTCTCTTTGAGGGCTTGTTTATAACTACACAGATATATCTGCTTGGTGCGGCTGCTTATGTACATAAATTATTCATATATTTGATTTAATGTACCACTCTAATTCATCATGAATATTTTTAATTTTTCATATATATGATAATGGGGATGAGTGTTTGCACTGGAGTGTGTGTGTGTGTGTGTGAACCTGGGAGTAGTTAACGTCTGAAAGCCAGGTTATCTGCCTGCTTCATCTTCAGCGTCTAGGTACACGCAACACAGGACTCGATAGCTCCATGCAGCGGACCGGTGAACACAGACACGAGGTGAAAGGACAGCGAAGAGGAAGAACAAAGGAAATGGGGATGAATGAAGAAGAGAAGAGGTTTGGGGTTTAAATAAAAAAAGAAGAACCGCATGTATTCCAGAAAGTTATATTAAGAGATGAGTCATGGCCGAGGACACAGAAATGACGGCAGCATATTTAAACATGTTTTAAATATATAAAGAGGGATTCTGTGTTAAAATGACATAGGACAGTTGGTCTGTGTAGACGTGGCGGGCCACGTGAAACGAGGGGGCGGGCCAGGTTTGGCCTGGAGTCTGACAGAGTGTTTTGTAAAATGTTAAGTAAATAATTTAAGGTGAGGTTCGGGGGATCCTGTAGGTAAACCTGCAGGAACGGTATTATCCGTCCGATATTATAGTGACCTGGGAAAGGTGGGTGTGTCCTGGGCCTTCTGGGTACTTTAGAGATGAGCATAGGAACATTTGCTTTCCTTGTTTGTCATGTTCGTGGTGTAGATTTTCACGCTGCATCTCTTTGATGCACTTGTGAGATGCAGATATTTTACGGTATAGGTGTAGGTGGTTGCACCATTAGTGGCGTTCTCCTTGTTAGCAGTTTCTTCTACATCAACCTTTTCTACAATATACAGGATGGAATATGAAGCGAGAGCTGATGGTCCGACTTTGACCAAAACAAAGTTAACTTTGGGTTATTGAGGTTTTTGTTATGACACAACGGTTATTCAACCAACTAAAGTCACAGTGAGGAGCTATGAAAACATTTAGAGTAAAATAGCATTACTGCAACTTAACCTGTTTTTTAAAATTAATTTGTTTTTTTACAGTGTATAGTATAATAATTATTATAATAATAATAATATTATAGTTCTCCGCTTCACTAAAATCCTCTTTGAGCGATCCACAACTCCACGACTCAGTAATGCACAATTCACAGACTCCTCAGTTTCTCAGCAGTGTTTTGATATGTTTAAATATATTCAGAAACAAATCAGCAATTTTACTTTACTCGCACCACTTTAGAACAAATGTTCCTTTAAACGTGCCTTTTGTAGTGAACTGAGTGAACGTGAACGGCGCGTTGCACTAGAAAAGGAGCAGTGCTGCATTAATAGAAAAGGTGCGACTGATGAGAGACAACACGAGTTTCCCTATGCGTGTCGGGAAATGAGGCACAGTTTCTGCACGTCTCTGTTGAAAAGAGGTGAAATTATCACATTTTAATTATCTGTTGCAAATCAAAGTGCTCATTAAAGTAACCATAGGGGTGGAGGCTGTGGTGTGAGAAGAAAGGGGTGAAGGACAGCTTGATGAAACAACGAGCGGCCTGTCAGCTCGGTTCATTCCTACACAGAGTACCCCCCCCCTTACCCCCCCCCCCCGCAGAGACGGTGAAACTAAATTAAAAAGTGTAAACAGGGATTTCACAGCCTGGCAATGAGTCTAGGAGTAATACACAGAAATGTGAATGGAGATCTGTAACAAACACAGGGAGTCACACATGAAATAAATCCCCGTACTCTCAATACTCCTAAACAAAAACACACATCCTCTCGCAAATTCTGCTTTTAAGGTGCAGCTTCACAATGCGTATGAACACAAGGTACAGGCATGAGCTCAGAGCTACAGAGAGGTGCGCCGCGCTGCATGAACCAGTCTGACTCATCTCATATTCCCCTCTGTGTCTGCACGTGTCCCCCGAGACCCCCTACATCATTTTGTATGTGCTAAAAACATGGTGTCAAGGTGTTAAGAGGATGAGCTGCAGAAAGTGTTGCAGAAATAGATGGGTTGTGAAATTGAGACGGTATTACATTTGAATGTTCTCGTACGCTATTTAATAGTTGAGAGGACCAGTGAGATTTGATGTTTTTCTTTCATTTGCATCTTTCACACATTTCCATATACTTCCTTGCTCACTCTCACCCTCTGCTTTCAGTTATTTGATTTTTTTGGGCTGCTCCCTAATGCACACAGAAAACCATGCAGGTAAACACCCTGAAATTAAATTAAGGGTTAACGACGTTTAAGACGTCCTAAACCGCCACTTAATGCAACTCCATATTTTACCACTGTCAGAATAACAACTTTTCTCAGCTACCACAGTTCACCCCACATTACACGCCATTAAGGCTGCATTTCCTGCACAGCACCGGGAGCAGGAAAAATGAAAAGGCAGCAAGAGAGAAGACCGAGAAGCCGAAGCACGGTACACAGAAGATATGACAGTAGGAGAACCTGTGGACAATAGGAAAGGAAATGAGAGGCAGAGTGAGAGTCTGGAAAGAGCTTAGATACGCGATGTGATGTGCATCTAAGAAAGGCCGGGTTCATTTCCAACCCCCCCGTGGAGTCTTACTTAATAAGGTAAGCAGCCAAGTCTTAAAGTAGGAGGAGAATTAACTATTCACAGAAGCATGTTGGCAGACCCCGCATTCACATTTCAATCTCTCTCTCTCACACACACACGCACAGTTGTGTATAATTCACAGTTATCCTTCCTGTCTTGTGGCTCAAGGACAGTAGTCTATGAATAGATGTTTGAAACTAAACAAGAACAGTGGCCTCAGGTTGCTCTGCGTTGTGAGCTGAGGTTTGTGACTTTAGTTCAGGTCCCACTTTGTGAACTCCATAAAAAAAGCTTTGTCTGGATCAGCAGTAAAAGTTTAGAACTCATCTCTCTACGTTTTCAGATGCCATTCGTGTCATACAACAACATACATACTATCTCCCTTAGATATTGTGTTTGATTTCTGGCAGAAGAAGAGGGGCACACGAGTTGCTGTTTGAGAGGCTTCGCTGCTTGTTTATTTGGCATTCGATTCTGTGACTGCAAGACTAATCTAACACCCTCACAGGGAGGTGAAAATGAAGTCGCATCAGTGCAAAGTCAATCATCTGAGAATAAGATAAAACATGAAAATACCATTAAACGTTGGACTCTAAAATGCGAGGCGCTGGCACGTGAGGCCGTGAGATTTTTAAGCTGCTTCCAGCGCCACCAGTAAACACACCATCGCCTGTCTGGAGCTCAAAGTTAAAAGTGTGCCGAGTCACTGTTGATAATTCTACAATGATCACATTCAGGTCTCCATTGATTGACTCCACACACCTGACCTCATAAAGCCCTGTGTTTACTCACGATGCTAAGCCTCACTACACATGGACGAGTGTGTTCCTACCACGCAGGTTTGCACGTGTGTGTGTGTGAGTGGATGCGTGTCTATAGCTTGAATGCGTCACCTTCCGGATGTTGACCCAGTAGCCTATGATGAGGTCTGTGGCCTTTGGCTCTCTCTGCGTCCACTGCAAGTTGTAGGAATAGTTGTTCCCTTTGAGAATCCGCACTGGGTTTGGTGTGTCGTAGTAAAACTCAGCATTGTACGGTTTTGCTGCAGTGTACAGAAAACGGAGGCTGATAAACGACCTGCAGCGTAAAGGCAGGTGAGAGAAGAAGAAGAACCCGTTTCCACTCGTTTATGTTCACTTACCAGAGACATTGAATGTACACGTCGATGTTCCTGCATTGTTGCTGACTCGGCACTCGTACGAGCCGTTGTTGGTGGGTTCCAGCTTGAACTTGAGCTCCGGTGTCTCCTTCAGATCTGGCATGGGCATGCGGATTAGTTCGCCGTTGCGGTACCAGCGGACGTCCGTAAGACGTGGTGGGTTAGACCGCAGCACCGCACACCGCAGAGTCACCATCTGATAGTTCCTGGAACGCCTGTCCTCGAAGACCGGGCTCACTATAGGAGGATCTGAGGAGACAACAGGACTCTGTCAGTACCGTCTCATGTTCGACTCGCTACAGCGCTCTTTGCACTTCGTTTTGATGCGATACACTGATTTCATTTCTTGTTGCTCTGAATATTTGAAGATTTTATCTTCTGCATTAATCATTTCATGATAATAACAGTTTATCAGTTTAACATAATTTCATTTTCAGTTTTACACCAAAGCTTTTTGTCAATGAGTAAAACAATTAACACCAAATACAGTATATTACTATATTTTAGTTTTTAACTAAAGGGAAATTAAATGTGTACTATTATAAATTGTATGTACATAATGGCCTCGGAGGGAATTCTGCTCATTTGATCCGGCTGTGTGGCTGATTTATGCGTTTTCCAGATGAGAACAGTCTTTAAAGCTCAGTTTTCATCCTCGCAGCATCAGAAAACATTAATTCTGACAGATCACCTGACACAAAACAACTGTTATTGCCACAGGGGATGAGGCCTTTCCACAAGGCACAATCCCATCCCTGTTGCTAACCTATCCTAACCAGCTGTAATTAACCTGTCAGCGGCGATGTGTGGCTCTGCGGTTAATGACTGACTAGCTGCTGTTGCCCTGGGGTCAGCCAAGACACAACACAGCCAAATTACTCTGCCACAAATCACCAGCCAGCTCATTCACCCCCGGCTAATGATGTAGATAATAGACAAGATGCTAATGGTGGTATTGCCGTATGTGACGGAGATGAGATCTCTGATGTTAAGGCCCCCGGGAGGTGAGGCGGCATGACTGGAGTCCCTTATGAATCAAGTTTATCAGACACACATTTGTAATTATAGTCTCATCCATGGTGTGTGTGTGATTTACACAGATAGGGCTACAGTTAGGAGGAGAGAAAGAACCAGAGACATGGAGATAACATAAGAAGCAGGGGAGAGATGTTCTTATTATGATCCATACAATGTTACAGTGATCAGAATAACGATAAACACACGCACAGACCAACACACACACAGACCATCGCAGATGTGTTAAACCCTCCTTGGTTTGTTTTAACAAAGTTTTCTTATAAGACTCTTTTTATATGTGTTTCTTGTATTTTTGTGAGCACAGTTTTTGCTCTCCTCTTATTTTATGGTACAGACATACACAGCCAAACCAAATCCTTGCTCAGAGTCACAGTTTACCAGTCTGTGCTTGCACTCCAGTCAGAGGAATATGAGCAAGCACCTGTCTGCATGCTAAAACGACTGGACACTAGCACAACATCCAACATGCTCTGCTTCCATGTCGTCTGCTCACAGACAAAACTCAGCGTGTGGCTGCACACTCGCTCATTTGCATACCCAAAACTAGTATTTACTGCCATTAAAATGTGTTTAAACCACCATCCTGCAGCCTCGCACACTGTGCAATAAAAGAGATGTGTGATTAGCATATCAATACATGGACTGATGCTTTTTTATAAACACACATGTGCATTGTGATGGCTGCCTGACTCTGGGCACAGGTGGCGCGGGTAAAAAGAAGCAGACAAACTGGAGTGATGGTGATGGCCGTAGGGGGCAGGGAGGGTAGAGGGGGTGTGTGCTGTGAGCAGTGTATATATAAGTTATTATAATAGTTCATTTCTACTGTACATTTCACTCCCTCTGGTTTTGTGATTTCTTACTTCTGAAGTGTCGTTATTTCGTTTATTTCTCCTGTTGCTTCTTAAGGCCCGTAAACGCATCATTGCTGATGGATTCCATCCTGTGAATGCAACACGGGCCGAGCCCAATGTTTACAGTAAAGACAGAGGAAGTGCATATTCATGAGACTGCGGGAATACGGTGGGACGAGGAGAGAGGGAGAAATCACGTTTAAAGAAGACGACAATGAGGAAGACAAATTACAGACGGAGTGTGGCGTGAACGTGAGAGAAGTCGATGATTGAGTATGGGAGGTGGGGAGAGAATGAGAGAATGCAGGATGCAGAACGGGAATGACAAGACAGAGAGAGGTCCTCTCTCATGGCCAGCGGCTTGCTGATTGATGATGATGAGAATGGCAATGAGGAAGAACAGCCGCCTCTGTGGGAGGGACAGGGGGCAAATAACGCAGGGATACAGGGCGAAAAGGAAAAGAGGGAGAGGAAAAAGTGGCGCCAATCTGCATATCCACCTATTTGTATCTGCCGTTGACGGTTTGTAAGAAGTTCAGTCAGATTGATGAACAGCGTTAAACAGACGGAGAACGGGGTAACTACCCCCTTTTTTACTCTGTTTCTCTATCTGCCTACTGCTTTCCATTCTTCTAACCTCCCTTCTAACCTGTACTTGCCAGGCCCCCCTCCCTCTGCCCAACACCCCTAACCCTGCTTTCCTGTTTCAAATGCTCTCTCTCTCTCTCTCTCTCTCTCTCTCTGTCCTGCTCATCTATCTGTCTCATCTCTGTGTTTTGTTCTCTGTCCAGAGTGGGGTGGCCACCTGGTCCATTAATCAGAGTTGGCCAGTGTGGACAGCAGAGCTCACAGAGTGTTGCCCCCATGCCCCTCCTGCATTAGCAGGCCCTGTAAATCCTTCTTGAGAGGAGGAGAGGATACGAAGGCTCATGCACTTCCCATGACTTCTTTCTTTTAAGGTGTGTACTTGTTATTTTCATAAAATATCAAATACAATTTGTTTAATGGCTGATTTTTCACATTATATATATATATATATATATATATATATATATATATATAATTATTGTTATTTGTTTTTTAAGGTTACCTTTTTGGCTTGATTGGCATTAAAATGTGACTTTTAACTCGACCTTGCACACTGATTACACTCAGCGGCTGAATTGCTGAATAGCATTAATGTATTGCATAAAATCGCACACTTACACACAAATTCAACATCACCGGGACATGAGTGACACATCCCACAACGTTTTAAACTAATACATGTTTTAGGCTTTTAGTAAACCACTAATTTACGATTAAACTCAGATCAAATCTTCTGTTATTGTTTCAACTTTGACTAAGTTTTTTAAAAACAGTCAGTCAACAACAGGAGGCAGAAATCCCCAAATCCCTCGTTTTAAAACTGCAGAAAACACTTGGATGAGTGCCAAAGCAACTCCAGCGCACGAGGTTTGAAGTTCAGAATGAAACGTGTCGGGGAGAAGTTGAGGCTGCTGCAATTACTGACAGTTTTCTCACAGTGTGCTATCTTATAGCGGGGGATAAATTTAAATGCAGACATATAGAAATCACATTCATGCTGCACATTAAGCTCCGTCTGCTTTTGCTGTTACAATAAGCAGGTGGGGGTTCAACAGTCAGGCGCGGCGCCATGATACAAACATAGCAGATGTAAGTGAAAGTGGGGAACCACATGGGGGCACGGGAAGGAAAACGGTATTGAAATGATGTAGCAGCAAGTTCTGTTCAGTAATGATAGACATCACTGAAGTTCTGTGGAGAGTCTAGGCAAGGGTGAGGAAACAGCCTTGAAGCCAGAGGTGTGTCCTTAGTTACTTTTTATATTACCATATTTACCATGGGGCAAAAGAAGGATTTTAATGGGCCTCTGATACGAGTACAACGACAAAGAAAGAAGCGTTTTATGACATATGGAGACCTGCAGCTTGTAGCCTACTCAAAACATGTCACACAGAGCCTCCATACTTTACCTCTCTACTAGTTCTGCCAGCATTACTGAGACCAACACGTTCCCGCTGTGAATCTTCACATGATACATCCATTCCAGTGCTGTTTCGTTTGTTTTATTTTCATTTATAATGCATTTTTATTTGTACTGTTGACATCACTACAACTTGCAACTTGCCCAAAAATCATTAAAGTTTCATGTCATCCTGTTGTGTGTTGGAACTAAACAAGACGCAGCTGTAATGTCATTTCAAAGCTTTCTAAACCAATCTGGACTTATTTACACCAAAATGAATTGCACGCGCTGACGCGAGTACTGTCATCGAGTAGCACAGCTTTCTCCTGCTTCATCTGAACAATAGGTCGAACACTTACACTGCACGTTCAGCTGGACCTGTGCCTCTCTGCGTTTGATGTTGAGCCCGTTGTACGTAGCAGTCTGGCAGCGGTACACCCCTATCATGTCCCGGCTGACATTTCTTAGCCTCAGGCGACCATCGGGTGTCTCCACCATGGCCGCACCTGATGGCATTAGCAAGTCCTTTTCTGTCCGTGACCAGATTATAGGTGGGCGTGGTTTACCGTCTACCAAGCACACCAGCTCCGCGGTCCCTCCCTCTCGTGCACTGACCACCTGACCTCCATTTGGAACCGACAGCACTGGAGGAGACACTGTAGGAGAGAGAGAGGGGCACATGGGAAGACTTTATTGAAATGATTAGATGGAAAGTGGTTGGTGTCGCTACATCAGTAGGTTATCATCAGTTGGATCATGCATTAATAGTGAACATTTGGACGACTGTGTTGTAATGCATTTTCATGTTTGTTAACGTGGGGTTAGGTTTGAAATACATTCAAATGAGTCCATCACACACACACACACACTTAGCACGTAACTATAGCATGATCTTCATAGTTGGTAGTAACTTACAGAACCCGAATGGTGATTGCTTCTGTCTTCTCCTTGTAAGTTGCTTTGGATAAAAGCATCTGACAAGTAAAGCAAAGCAACAAATATGAAACTCACCGCTATTCTGAGAGATGTTGACGTCCACACGGAGCTCTTGGACCCTGCTGCCCAGGAAGTTCACCACACAGCTGTAGGTAGCTAAATCTCTGAACTTCATTTCCACAACCTCCAAGCTACTGGTGCCAGGTGCCATGTCCGGGTCGCTGCGTAGCAAGATCAGGTTCTCCGAGTTATAAACAGGTGCGCCGTTCTTGTACCAGGTGTAGTTGACCTTGTCCTGTGGGGTAGCATCGACGTGACATGACAGCTTGAGGTCCCGACCCATTTGGATGGTCTCGCTGTCCTTGTTGGAGTCCGGTGTGATTTGGAACGTCAGGTTGCTCATTGCTTTGAGTAATAGTGATGAGGCGAGAAGGAGGGAGAATGTTTAGATATAAATAAACTGCCACATGAGCTCCGTTTTATTTACATGTCTACTTTGGCAAGTCTACTTAACCAGATCATTCCAATAAAGTTGAAAAAACAGTTGAAAAAAATCACATACATTCAATTTAAAACCAACAAATCCAACAAAGAAAAGAAAGAATAGTCGTAGTAAGAAAGAAAGAAGCAGATAGAGGAACGGGAGGTGTGAGCGGAGCATGAGGGGGCAGCATGACAAAAGATACCAGAAGAAGAAAAAGGAAGATTAACTAGAAATAAAGACAGAGAAGAAAAAGCAGATAGTGAAGGAGGGAGAGAGACCAGCAGTCAGATACAGCATAGAACAACACGGGGATAAGGAGGGGGGAGGAAACTAAATCAAGGACAAAGTCACTCTCACACTGTCACATGTAATTTTTAAGTTTCAAAGGCTGTGTTTCCCCAACAGATTTCCATGTTGAATACCAAACAGCTCTCTGTTTCCCCAGTAAGAGGAGAGACAGGCAGTGAGGAGGGCTTCATTTAAACTCCTTTTGAGCTTGTTAACAAGATGCCTGGGTGGAGCTGTGGGTATGAGGCCGAGACCATATGGTTAACACAACTTTATATGGTTAGTGTGAGGAAGACGCTCCATGCATGGGAGATGTGGGGGGCTACGACTGCACGTGCACTCGCCAGCTGTGTCGCCTGCATACCTGCAGACCTCTGAGCACCCACTGAGCGAGGCGCGCACACGTGTGTGCGTGGATCTCATTCTACGTCCTACCACCTGTGTTAGTGTGACGATGCGTTCAGGCCCATTAGGCTAACAGGAGGAACCGATCCAGCATACGATCTCTACGGTGTTAACTAACAGAAGAGTCTGTCACTAATTGCTTCCACTCCAGTCTAACTAATTGGAGTGAATAAAGATGATTAAAGGGGATAAAAATAGCTGGGGGGGGGAGGCTTCTGTTTTAATGGCAGGACTATTACAACCTATTCTGACAAGATTCATGTGAGCTCGCTGTAATGCTCAACGAGCACAGATGTAACATATGCTGTGTATATATATATTTGCACACATTCAAAAGAATCATAATTTGTTGAACTGAGCTAACAAAAGGAGAGACAACAGGATGTTGTTTTTTCTATATGAAACATCTCAAGGCCTATAAAAATCCTTTGGTCTTTGACTCTGAATGTTCAATCGAACACAGCAGCTCTGAGATTAAAAGCAGTGATTAGAAATCAGGGTTATTAATATATGTATATATATTAAAACTAAAATATACATTTTACTCGAACATATACCTTTAAATAGCTAAATCAGAGAAACTGATCATTTTTCCCAGATCTGTATATTCAGCAATATTAAGCCTTTTTTCAGGTATGTGCTTTGTATGTGTGTAATATAAATTGTTCCACATTCTGTTCTCTTCTCAGTAAAATGACTTGGAGCTAAAATTACTCAGTGTTGTTGCTGGATGAATACAGCATCAATTACAACACTGGGCAAAAAAGGCGCATACATACAGGCCATCCACTTCAAAGGATCTTAGTTCACTAGTAAATCTCCCTCCTTCTGTTCCTTTTCCCCTGGGGACAAGCTCACATATATGCTTTACTTACTTCTGACAACAAGATTGATGTTCTTGCGAGCTGGGTTGCCCACATTGTTGACAGCCGTGCAGTTGTAGAAGCCTGCATCAGCGGGTGTGACGGCCCGCAAGATCAGCGTCGGCCCTCGAAGTTGGGCGCTAAGAGGAAGGGGACCCGGGTAGCGCGACCACGTCACAGTGGGGAGGGGAAAACCTGCAATCACCTCACAGGTCAGGAGTACATCCTGACCGGGATCCACCACCACGCTGTCGTTGACTGACAGCCGGATCATTGGGGGAGCTGGAGGGGAAAGACACGGGGGAGGAAGAGAGAAGAAGTGAGTTCACTTTGCAAGTGGTTGCACATACTTCTGTTTTGTACTTTTCCACTGTTCCACAGAATCACTGCCAACCAGTTCTAACCTGCACTTGTTATGTTTATATGCAAATCAAAGTTTCTCAGCAGGATTTCAAATTGGTTGCATGTACAGTGATGACATAATTTAAAAGTCACAGTGGGAGCATGTTTTAATATTAATGTGTGCAAAAGACTCACTAAATCTTATTATTATAGATCTATAATCCCTGTATGTTAGCAGGACATTGCTGTAAATGTATTAACCTTTAAATGACCAAAGTAAAAAGTGTCTGAAATTTAAACCTTTTCTGTGCATGTCTCAGCTCCTACTGCTCTCAAAATGCTTGTATCTTCTCTAAGCCACTGCATCAATCATCATTTCTTTAACTGACCCAACAGGGAAAACACAGAGTGACCCGAAATGCAACTGCAAAGGCTGATATCCAGCAGACGATTTAGGTTTCTGAAGCTAAGAAAGAAAAGTGAGCAGAGGGAGCAACACCACATATGAATACCAGGTACATTCATGGATGGTATAAATTATGTCAAGAAAGGAGAGAAAACAAGCTGGGAGCAGCGAGGGGGGGGGGGTTATTAGTGATCTAGGGAAAGGTTTGGGGAGGAAGACGAACGAAACACCTACAGCGATGGTGACCAGGCCACGCAGCATGTACCTTAACGCAAAAAAGGGTTGAACTCAAACCCTGAGCTTTTGAGAGTCCGGTGCTTTATATCACGAGCAGCCAGGGTGTTTTGGATCACCGTACCTTTGTAGAACCGACATGCGTTTCAGCTTGAGGTCACAAACAGATGGCCGGACATTCTCCTTCAGGATGTTGTAGAAAAGAACTGAATTCATGGATCCATTCAACACTGCAAGTCTTCCAGGTCCTGAGGCATTTTTGCCAGATGTAGCAGGATGCACACCTTCCACAGACTTCCACTTTAGTCTCACTTGTCTACAGACATTTTTCCTAAACGTCTCTGGGATCTTTGAGATGTTTTCAGGCATAACCGAGACGAGCCTTTAGGTTCTTTTGCTCAGCAGTAGTTTTGGAGCTCTAGCATGCAGACAATTATTGGTCAAGCGCTTTCTCTTGTTGGAGTCATGAATGCTGAGTTAGGCCTGCGGTTCTTTTAATGTTGTTCCGAGATCGTGTTGGATGAGTTAGTTTACCGCTGTTGTCCCAAAGATTTAGAAACAACCAATCTCAGTCATTTTGATTCTTTTGTTCCTGAATTTCACTGGACGCTGTATGATGTCTGGCCGTTGAGGATATTTTGGTCTACCCCACTTTGTCAGGCAGGTCCTTTTAAGGATGTCTTCACTGATAACAGGTGTGGCAGCAATCAGGCCTGAGTGTGGCTGGAGAAACTGAACTGAGCTTTCCAAAGCTGTGATTCAGATGTGATTTAGTTGTGTTATCTTTGGCTAATATGTAAACGATGACGATCTGAAACATTTAGGTTTGACAAACATCCAAAAAAGAACAAAAATCACAAAGATTCCAGGAACACACGAACACTGGATGATGTTACAGCAGTTTGTTTTAGACAGACAAGGAGGACATAGAGTATTCTGATGTGTAAGTTCCTCTAAAACGTTACTTTAATTAGAAAGTAAATCCTGGGTATTACCTCATGTAAAACATAACACTACTTCACAAAAGTAGTTTGATTGATGCAAAGTGTGTGTGAAGTGACAGTGAACCTTTTTTTATGTGGTCAAAATAGTTCAATATGGAACAATTCACGGATGATGAAATACTTCTTTCACATGGTATAAAGACTAGTTCAATGGAAATCTCAGCGCTTTAAAGTACTGAAAATGCACCAGATCACACCCCGTAGATGGCAATCCCATCTGCAACATCTTGTAATAGGTTTTTGCATATCTTGCCTCGGGGCATAAATGAGGTGACACGAGGGCAACATTGAGAGAAATGAGCTTGTGACCAAAATGTCACCTATTTAAATTCCTCGACCAGCTACAAAAATCTTTTTAGAGTAAAATAGAAAGGTTTCCCCTCCCCAATCGAGTACAGTAACAAAAACCTAAGGCAAAGCAGTCTAGTCCCAGTGTCTCTCTGGGCGCTGATTCACCGGCCACAAATTATTAACCTGTAGTTGTACTGTTGAGTTCTCTTGTGTGTGTGTGTGTGTGTGTGTGTCTCTCCCTGTAACTACTTAGCCAGGTTATACCAGTAGACACAGAAAAAAGAGGAAAGTTTTCAGTCAATCGGCCTTTTTGAATTTTGTATCTATTCGTCATTAAAATTCCCAGTGGATTTGTCACATACATAGTTACACAGTGTACAACACACAGTGCTGCGCTGTAAGAAATTATGCAGCAAGCGATTGCTCTATAGTGTTCAGTGTATGGAAGCATAAAGACACATTACTGTGTTGGTGAAATATTTCGCAGGTCATTTTTGAGGTAAAAAGAAGCAAAAAAAATACACTTGGATATGAGCGTGTTGCACAGTTTTCTCCCAATTATCCAGTATATCAATTTATTTGCATGATATATGCTCCTTGTTTGGAAAATGCCTTACCTCTGGCACAAAAACAAAATAAGACACACACACGCACACACTAAAGTGCTGCAGCTACAATAGTAAACACCTATTTTATTTGCAAGTGTAAATTCGTTCCAATCAGTGGATGAAGCAGGATGAAAGAGGCATACGTTCGCTAATAGATTTAGATGCTTGTAGAAAATAAACAAATCCAGCTTCAGAGTGAGAACTAGGTGAACCTAAAGCAACCTGATATAAGCAGCGCAGCAAAATGCACCATCTGCCATTTTGACCAGTCACCTCTTTCTACCATTAGTAATACTTTTAATATGCTAATGGACTGCAAAAATAAAAGGGCTTTGGCAATAGACAGTTAGACTTTTATCTCAATACCATGTTCTTCCATTGCATCTCTCAATTTTGTTATTTTTATTATGTTCAATTCAGAACTAGATGTTTTAGGGTCATAAGGGAATACAACTCGTGCTGTTTGAGTGCATAATGAAAAATAAACATTGTCACGATGTGTGCCACGCATAAAAAGAAGTATCGGGCTGCAAAACTTCATTTTCACTTAATGCAAAGTAACTAATTTACGTTTTTTATACGTTAAACGTGGATATTTTTCAGACTGACTCAAAAACAAAAGCCACATGTGATCAAACCGACAACCAAGTTCAGAAATACTGAAAAAGATCATCTGTTGGTGATATTTCTATATTTATTATTACTTATTTATATATAAATATTAATTATTGTTCACTTAGTGTGAACTATGTACACTGCTCAAACAATAAAGGGACGCTTTGAAGACGGGAACGGGTAATGTGTAAACCAAAGGATGCCGCATCATGTGATGAACATTTTAATTATCAACCTGCAGGCGGTTTAATTCGAAGTCACCAAAAAATTTTAACTGAAAAACTGATGCGGCAGCTTAGTTCAATTAGCTGTGATGTCATTGCAGCAACTCGGCGGATGCTCCTTATGAGATGATGGGTGGTGTCCCAGATACCCCATCACTGAGCTCCTGGACAGTCTGAGGTGCAACCTGGCAGCGTCAGATGTACCAGCGATGACTTAGTCAGGCCAGTCAATGGTATCAATTCCTTCATCCTCCATTACCTGCCTTAATTTTGCCTTAGAGCCAGGCATTATCATGTCGTTAATTACATTAACACCAACAGCTGAGACCAACCCCCTCTGCTACTTACCTGATCAAATTAGAAGTTAAACTTCTAGGCTATCAAGAAGCTCAGTTATGACTGCAAAACATTACACACGTTAACCAAAATCACAAAAACAAGAATGAGTGGAATTAAGGACTTTGTCACCCCAAGATGGAGAGTTAATCCTCAGGGAGGGATCCACCCTACAGACCACAGGGAGCAGGAATTCTCTCCTCAAATAAACTTCACACAGTACATCCTCTCATCTAATCTCTTTTTTTAACAGATTGCAATCACTTTAATGAAAGCGGAGCACAGAGGGGAAACTAGTCTACAGATGCATGTTTCTATTAATGCAGGAACGCTCACAACGCTGCGCTCACACAAAGACAACCTTGTACTCTCGTAAACAGATGACAAAAACGAGCATGCACAAAGACGCACACTAATGGGATATCTCTTTAGCTAACCTTGCTAGTGATGGCTCTCAAGCCGACAAGAAATTTCACTGGTGTAACAACTGCAATCAGCACATAAATAGCACTGTCGGATCCCATTCTATCAAATCACAGCAGCAGCCTAATAAACCTCCACAGACCTGAAGAGACGTCTCGGTGTTTAACAAATCCTGCACGTTGAGCAGGTCCAATGCAAAGCTAGCAGTGACTGCCTGAGGTTCACCATAGTCATTTTAATTCAATATTATTCTTAAAAATCTACCATGACTTTGCCTGTTTAACAGGTATTTTCAATAAAGACACTAAAGGTCACGACGGATGTGTGTAATGTGTTGGTTGATATTTGTGAATTCACTTCATTCAGCAGTTGCATAAAGTTCACTTACTATTTCTTAGAACAATATATATGCTGCTTTAACACTTGAATTAGTATCTTTTGTTCAAATAAAAATGTTGTGTTATGTTGTATTATATTGTCTTTATGGAGGAGGCATCACCCTGGTTATGTGTCCATCATACGCACTGACTCACACTCTCCTTATACCATATTATATTGTTACTATTTTATTCAGCAAATGAACAAGGGAATTATTTACACATCAACTGTGTAGAACGAGAAGGACGAGACCAAAAAACATGAGAGAGAACACTATAAGTAAAGCAAGGGTAGAGGAAGTGAGGATTTGAGAATTATAGCTTCAATTTCCTGGGGTGTGCGTGGGTGACGGCAGCGGTGGGATCAGCTAGTGCTCTTTCCAAAGTAATGGGATTTATGTGCAGCACAGCGGTTTACAACCAGGTAACAAATACCTCTCTCTTCCTCTATTCCTTTTCTCTCTGTCAGTTTGTCACCTCTGAATCTTTAATATCTGTCTTTTTACCTTCCCTGTCTCAGTCTCTCTACCACTGGGCTCTCCTCCCTTCTCTCTGCTCTCTCGCCATCAGGCTGCGTTAACCATTTCATGCACACTACACGGAGATGTGTTTATTTATCCATCCAAGTGTAGTTTATATTAAACTGTCAAAAGAAAGATCAGGGACATTCAACAATAATAATAATTGATACATTATTGATCCCCTTGGAGGGGATGACCTGACCTGTGTCAGTGCTACTAGGAGATTTGGTGTCTTGTCCGCTCACCCTTGGCTTGGAAGACGGTTGCTGAACCTGACTAGAAAGGGTATAAGATGCTGCAAAAAAGTGCAATAATATACGATAATAGTAGAAGTATCTAACAATTGGACAGTTCAGTTAGAAAATGCTAAATTTTGTTTTTTTGTGAGTCTGAAGATGTGTTTAGTGCCTAAAAGACGCTGCACAGAAACTTTGAAATCTGAGTCCCATGTAATGTCGGAGACAAAGAAATGGTCCGACCAGCCTTACAGGAAAATTGATTCTTGCCAGTGGTGTGGCCGTTTATCCCTGCCCTGATCCCCTCGCACTAAGTGCTGCTGATTGACTGCACACAGCAGTACCAGGTAACACCAGCAATAGGTGGGATAATCTTTACTACATTTAGAGAGCCAAGATTTGATGTGTGCATGGAAATAATAGCATATAAATTAAGTAATTATTTAATTCAAATAATGAGAAAACAAGTATTTTTCTTGTCTACCTCACATTTCTTTTACATAACCACTCAGCATTAGATAAGAGTCTTACACAATACCGGCTGCACAGATGCAATACAATGTCCCACTACTGATATTTCTAAGCAGCGAGCTTCACTGCCCACTGAGCCACATATTTTCAAAGGATGTAATATTATTTGCCACCTATTGTTCTACACACATATATTGCCATATAGTACAGCTCACACTACTGTGGAGTTATGGTGTAATAAGAGTTACACTAATCAATAAAAGGCTGAATCAACGCGCCCATCCTTCAGAGGATCTGGCTAACCCCCCTTTGTTCAGACCGTCAATAGCTTTAGAGAATATAGTAATAATATTAATTGGCACCGTTCATTTCCTTGGGGAAATTATTGTTGACAAGCAGCTGCATTTAAGCAGCCAAGTCAATGTCTTGGGACATGTGACCAGGAAGAACCACTGACCCTGTGGTTCTACCACACACCTTCACCTTATTGTGTCATAATCACTACGTTGGTTAAAGTGTGTGTCTTTGTTTCTCTGTTCCAAAAACAAAATTTGTATCAGTGTTCAGCAAAGGCATCTAGAAATTTAGAAAGTGTCTGATCACTAGAAATCGTTTAATTAGGCTGACGATTACCTGCAATGTCATAGTGTAATAGTAAAAATTTACATGTCTTTTATTTCTCTTTGTATGTGAAGCAGCTCTCTTTTTGTGTGTGTGTGTGTGTGTGTGTGCTATTTCACTACAGTGATTATGCATACCCTTTTATTGTCCAGACACCTGGCTGTTTTACGACTCTGATTTAATGACTAAAACCTGCAGGAGCCCAATATTAGAAAGCATTCTGGGTCAGACTAATATGGTGAAAGTTATTAGGCACCAATGAACTAAAGAGAGAAATATCTTCTGCCTGTCCAGTAATAAAACTTGCGAATGTCACATTAGTTACCAGGAAAATCATGTGACAGTGGGCGTTGATGGTGTTCAAGCTTTTGCTCGGGGTGAAAAATAAAAAGTGACATAAAAAGTGCTAGCATGTGACTTTCTATTCCTTTATGCACATTTTACGGTTTAAATAATCAGTATGGGACAAAATGCAAAGTGTACATGGTGGACGTCTCAATGTAGGCCTTCTGTCTAATGTTCTGCACGATTCCTCCACATGTTCTATTGTCCCCTCTGCTCCTGTACGCAATCTCTTTAAATAGCACGACAAGCTCCGGAGCATGGCCCCCGTGTTCCTTTTATGAGAGGCATGGGAAGAGGATTCGGCTGTTGGAAGTTACTGGAAGGCAGAACCACACATACTTAAATCCCAGGCCGGGATTATGATACAAAAATCAATCAATCCCCTTATCCCAGCGCGGTGAATCAGCAATGATGGCGTGACCTAGTTGGATGAATCTAATCTAAGCAGTGACTGATGCCACAAGGACAAAAGGGAGCTCAGTGGGGAACAACAAAATACGCTCATTAGATAAATATTACAGAGGGTAAAAACAAAGCAGTAACTTACTGTGTGTTTGCCTCTGTACAATCCCAATGCCCATCTGTCAATTTCTCTCAATCGCTGCCCTCTTTGTATCTATTTAATTTGATTTGTTCTATATCTCTGTTGTAATTTTCTTTTTTTCAGCGTTTCCCCATCTGCCACAATTGTCTGTCCAATATTATTTTGATGATCTGAGTCTGGGGATGTGATTTTCTAATATAAAATGTTGTTTATGGTCCTCTGAAAAAGGTTATTTGTGTGCTGTAGCTGGACTTATTTTACATTTTTAATCCTGTTCTATGTTATTCCCACTCTGCCTCTTTATCTCTTCACCGTTTATTGGTATATTAACAGTTGTGGTTCAAATATATTCACCTCTTGGCCAACTACGTTTACAATAATGTTACATCTAAAATTAAAGTAAAAGTTTTTATTGGTAGCAGCTGACTTAAAAAAACATAAATACCATTTAAATTAAATGTGCAGTTTTTTAGAGAAGTGACAGTGTGGCATTACTCGTCAACATTATGTTCCTGTGCAACTAAACGGACTATTTTGTTTTGGTAGTGAACGTGATCAGTGGGTGAATTATGTTTCAGTTAGTGCTGGGCAGCGTTTAAAAAAAATTCATCGCAATTAACCGCACTGTTACGGGTTTAGGATTTAAAAGACCTGCTCTATGAACAAATCTTTAATAAAACTTGGTTTGCACTTTAAATAAATACAGCAGAATTCATTTTCATCAAAATTTCTTGTAGATCTCAACATGGGTTGAGCGTGTTTTTTATCCCTGTCATTGCCGTGGAAACGTAACTCTTAACGTCCCGAACCTCCTGTAATCCACTGTTTGCTTGTATGTGTATTTAGATCCAGGGAGCAAGGGACCTTCGTCATCATAATAATGGTGATAAAAGTCGGTTAACATGCATTAAAATTAATATTGGTGTTGATGAAACGTGCCCAGCCTTGGTTACAGTTAAATGCATTTTCTAAAACACAAGAGATTTATTATTGGAACTGCAAGTTGTTAAGATATTGTTGTTGTTCACAGGCTTGTAAAGCATAGTCACAACATACAAATATGCAGTTAGATTTATGGAAGTAGGCTCTTTGGTTAAGGTTAGAGGAATATTGTGGTGTTATATAAAGTTAAAAAGCAACTCTCTCCTTAGAACTGCATTATTAGAAATGCTTGTGCATTATATCTCAAACACCTCCTGGAAAGTCGATGTCTTTAATAAATTAAGTGCTTCATTCCTTCAAAAAAAAAAAAAAGGTTGCTTCACAATTAATGGGATTAAAAAATGTGATTATATTTACTACAAAATTATAAAGGCGATTTTAAGGAGAGTACAGGCACACAAACACACACTGGATCATATCTGTGAAGGTTCTCAGTCATCCAGGTCACGGTTGTCTCAAAAATGTTTTGTCCAAAGCAACTGGACTTGTTTGAGTCAAACAAGTCATATTTCCTGCTCATTTCTTCTCTTTCTCCATTTTCTTCCCTAATCACTCTCTCACACACACACACGCACACGCACACACACGCACCAAGCCGTGTGGTTTCTGTCCCTCTGTGAGGTCCAGACAGATTGGCTGTTCTGGCGAGGCACAGAGCATTTATGCCAGGCAGGCACTTATTGTTGTGGGTGCTGGATATCTGTGTGTCTTTGTGTGTGTATTGACTGAGCCTTGGGGACACAATCGATCTCAACCACAGGAGTCCAAGACAGGAAAAGAAGGGGACGGAGAGAATGAGCGTCAGGGCTGCAGCACACAGCAGGAGCAGCAGCATTAAGACTATTATTCGTTTTCCTTCCCCACATGTTGATTTTAAACAACTGTTGCGAGGTTAGGGACAATTTTACAAAACATTGTCTTAAATGTAGGGCCAGGGCCAGGATTTGCTATTACAACTATTTATTATCTAAAGATATCCTGCATATACAATCAGATAAATCTGAATCATGATACGTTTCTCTCTCTGGAATCATTGAAATAATTTCTCCTTTGTCATAGTCCATCAATAATCATCACCGTTCCTTCATGTACCTGAGCCGCGATTCACTGGTATCACCGTTTTCTGGAGCTTTTCACCAAGCCGCGTCCTTCCGAGTCATTTTCTGGCCCATTCACTCTCACGCTTCATTTCCTTCCCTCTTTACTTAAACCGCATGCACCAACTTACTGTATTTATCCCGAGCTCTGGTTCCTTTCCTAACTTCATCAGTTTGCTTTGTGACTTCTTTTTCTCCCTTTATCTTCGCCACCTTCAGCTCACTTTAAGAGATTCCTCTGAAGCATCATCTCTTATCTGAAAGAGCCCGTGCTCACTTGATAACCTCTCTTTTAGCTGAAAACCTCTAAATAGGAAGTTTAGTCATTAATACACGTGGCTACCACGAAATGTTCAGAATAATGGTCTCTATACTCCTCAGTGTGTGACTGATATAGGGAGGCAGATCCCATTTCGACCTTGGGACTTCCAGCCACTGCTCGGCACATGTTCTTGTACTATTCAAGATTCAAAAGACTTTATCGTTGTGTGTCGTTGGCCTGTGTTCGCACTGACTTCTAGCATCTTGCACTGTTTTCAGGAATGTCAAATGTGAAAATCTGAAAGAAGTCCAGCATGGACCTAACTCAGCATCCTGTAGCTTCATCTGGAGGGCAAAATGATCCTGTTATAGAAAAAGAAAGGATAGCAGCCAAAATACACTTTGTGTTTCCAGTTGTTTTAATGTACTAAGAAAAGAAAAATACATATATGGACATCATAGCACTGCTTATCTAGTGACAAACAATAGTCCTCGCTGGACGTCTTCCGGTGTCTCAAAGAAGCAACAATGAGATCATCAAATTAAAATACTTTCACTGCTGAAAGAATCTGTTGTATATAATATTTATAGATGACAGTTGCTCTAAAAACAGTGCAAC
>JAUMHF010000017.1:1991726-2003438 GCA_032359275.1 Microctenopoma steveboyesi | reverse complement strand
ACTGCTTATCTAGTGACAAACAATAGTCCTCGCTGGACGTCTTCCGGTGTCTCAAAGAAGCAACAATGAGATCATCAGATTTTGACAGGTCTTCTACATTTATATATAAATATTTAAAATACTTTCACTGCTGAAAGAATCTGTTGTATATAATATTTATAGATGACAGTTGCTCTAAAAACAGTGCAACATAAAAATTATTTAGGCTGCCATTTATATGGGGAGGAAGGAAGGGAAATAAGCTTGTATTTGAAAAAACTACTGCACATGGGGCTTTCCCTTGTGGTGCATGAGCCTGGCTGTAACCAACCTGACAAGGCTGTCAACAGCAACAACGTTGTCGTAAGTAACAGAGTTGTGGAGTAGCAGTGGTGTGGAGATGGACAGAACAGTGTAGAGTGAATTGGAGATAACAGGGAGTGTGACAACTGAATTACAGCTGACGGCCCTAAGATGAGCTCTCAGCAAGTGAAAAACAAGACAGATAGACCCCACGGCTCGCTGGGAGGCAGGCGAGGAGGAAGCCTGAGAGCAAATTAGAGTGGCAAGTCAAAGGGCAGAGGGAAAAACATGCAACGAAAGAAGGATATGAGCAAGAGATACTAGAAAAATGGAGTAGGCTTATATTAGAAAGATGGCGCACAGCTATGAACGAACAAAGAACTTACTGGTAGCGTTTGTGAGCTTGAAGGTGACCGATTTGTCTTCGATGTTACACACATTGCGGACGGACACTTGGCAGGTGTAATCAGCAAAGTCTTTGGGTCTCAGGTTTTTCAGCTTCAGCACCTTGGTCTCACCCTGGTGGGAGCAGAACACACACACAGTCATCAGGTGAAGGATCTTCAAAGTGCTGGTCACAGCAACGACTCGGTTAAATTAATCTAGACCACGAGGTTGCAAACTATGGCCGACATGTTAGCCACACAACACACTGGCTTAAACGTGCAGTCGTTTTCATTATTTTTATTACAATCAGTGGGAAATGTCTAAGCTGAGCTAAACCGAGCTGTAATCTGCTGCAGGCTCAGAAAGACAGCGGTGAACATGTACACACACAACACACACCAAAACTGTGCTTGTACGTATGACATGACCTGATAACTGAAGCGTCTATATGTGGAGTAATATGAATAATGAAAATGTAAATGCCTGCCACACGAGACCCGAAAGGAAATGAATGTTTTCTGTCAGTAGAAAACTAAAACATACAGTTAATCCATCCACACTCTTCTCTAGTATTCACAAATTATAGCACTCTGAAGTGAGTGATCACGACTTTTCTTATTTACACTAATTTAAATAAACATTTTTTAATTTATTATTTATATTTATTTATAAATAAATATAAATAATAAATAGTCTAATAATCTAAGTAATAATATATTTATTTATAAATAAATATATTTTATTTTCTCTTTCGAGGTGCTAGAATCCCGCCAGAGGAGGAGTTTACCGTAACATCCAGCATGAAGTATGACTGCAGGCCTACTGAGAGGTTCAGCTGGTTTCTTCTCGACTGAAAGCTCGTGTGAGCACTGACAGCAGAATAAATCAAACATGTCTACCAATCACTGCTCTTTACTCTGAAGGCTAAAATCCAGAGGTGATTACCAGTCACTGCTAGATCATCCCCTTCGTCTGGCATCTTTAAAACCCACTCACAGACCCACATTGTAAGGTGGCAGCATCCACACAGGGGACGAAATGAGAGGCTTTTACGTCACATATCCTTGTTACCCTTCTGCCCTTTAACCTCAGAAGTAGAAACTAATAATAGATTCTTTAGTAGATAACTAATCTGGATTTATCTGAACATGCCGGTGACTACCTCTTACATTGGAGTAGATATAAAAACCACTTAATTCCTCACAATTGAACATTTGATTTGTGTTTTTGGTTTTTCGAAGGCTAACAACATGCTCCGCAGACACAGAAGGATTAGAAATCTAACAAATAAATCCAGATTTGTATCTTCTGAACACAAGGCTAAACAAAGGAAGCAGAAAGAGTGGCAGTGAGGCTGTGCCCTGCATATGTTCACGTGTACCTGTGTGTAAAGCGGCTCGTAGATGTCCACTCCGTTGTCCTTGCTCTGTTCAATGAGCATGCTCCCTCGTTTCCAGATGAATCGTGCCGGAGGGTTGGAGTTGACGGTGCAACGCAGGAACACGGTCTTCTCTTGGTAATAACTACCGCGCACATCGCTAATAGTCTGGTGCACTGTCAGAACTGGTGTGTCAAGGTCTGCAAAACACAGCACAGGAACCAAAATAAAAACAAAGACTCTGCTGCAGGGGAAGATTATTAGTTATTACAACCAAAAAGCTTGTGCATTTAGGGAGAATTGAGCCACATAGAAAATAAGATCACAGCACAGCTTTTTAAAAGCTCAAAGTCTTCAGCATATGTCTGGTTAAAAAAACCTTCAGTCTGTATGATGTCTGCTTTTCTGTGAAAAACATTGGCAATATTATGTGTGGCAGGGACGGGATCTGGTAACTGGGACACAACTGTAAATAAGGGCAAACAAGTGCTGTTTGTTGGCTCACTAGCTCGCACACACTGACCAAAACCGTCCAAACTGTTGCCTATTTATCATAGCTTCTAACGAGCACAAATGTCCAAACAATCTGTTTGTTTTGCTATTTCCCTCTCGAGCTGTGACTCTCTCACACACACACACACACACACACACACACACTACATTTATACATTTCCTCTGTCATTTTCATCTCTTTCCCTCTACTTGCCTCTTTTCCCTGTGAATTTCCTTCATGGGAGTGTCATCTCCCTTCTCCTCCAGTAGATAGGATTTCAGCTGCTGTCACGAGCTTGGAGGCCGCTCTCCCCTGGTTTCTGCCATCTCTCCAAACCTCACTGCCACCTTCACTCTGCATCACCATCGCTCTCTAACGCTACTCGCCTCTGTCTTTACCAGGGCAGAGTTGTGGGTGTGTCCGTGTAATCCTGATTCTTTGCAGCCTAATTGGAACGCTGCAGACGTCACAGAAACAATTTCTGCCGACACGAAACTTTTCATTTTACCTCTCTCCTTTTTTCTCACCTCCACCCGTGTCTCTCACCGTCATTCTCCTGCACACGTATGAAAGAGGCTTTGTACAAGTTACAGGGAAAGGTGATAAGTTATTTCAGCTACTTGTTCTTAACACCATCACATGTGAGTGTGTGAGAGGCGCTGTATTTAAACTGCTTCCAGACGGGGATGTCTGAGACAAACAATGTGTAGATAAGGATGCTTGATTTTTGAAAAGGGCACAGCTGTCACATGAGAGTTGTGTCTCTCACACACTCACATCTGGACCCACATCGCAGTGTGTGCAGCCCCAGAATCGCATCAGAGCACTTTTGTGAAGGTTAGAGCTCGGGGACAGACTGGCACACAAACACGCAGAGGCAACTTGAAGCCGTTCAGGTGGCTCCAAACAAAGCAGGCATTGCGTGCAACTACAACTTCTTTTGTTAAATGAAAGGTGACTTGTGTCATGGAAGGATTTATCAAAGCAAAGGATGCCACAGAGCAAATGTGCAGACGAATAAACTGGATGTTGCACCAAACATATGTACCGTTTACATTCAACACTATTCAGTCTTGTTAAGCAGCTGTTCCCGTTTCATTTTTCTCCACTTACAGGTGGACACACAGACTAACTAGTTTGATTCCCTTCTCTCACCATCAGCATGATGTTCACATTCATGGTTCTCAAAGCATCATGTCATGTTGTAAAGCATTGTGTCACAGAATAAAGACTAAAGACTCACATATGCTGTCAGACCTGGCTAAGCTGCTTCCTCTAATGCAGCGAAGCACTTATTTGTGTGACTGTTATTTGAGATGTTCACAGTGATTCGGTTATGTGCTCTGTGAAGTGCTGGTCTGTTGCCATTCCTTTCATCTCCCCCTGGACACCCTCATTTATAAAACGACAACCCGCAGATTGGAACAAAAGGCTCAGCAGGAAACTAGACAGCGAGGTACCACCAGTCTCTCTAAAAGCCTCTGCCAGCAACAGGCCTTCAAACCTGGGCAGCTATCAAAGCTATCAGCCTCTTAGTTCTGCCATGTGTGCATGTGTGTGAATGAGATCTGGCAAAAGAGCAAGCACCTTTGTATACTTGAATTTGTGAACATGTGCATGAATGTGCGCGTGTGTATTGGTTCAAATCTGGTTTTGGATTTCTGTATGATTTTCACAGATCATTTGCAGCACAGGGGGAATCCTAGCTGACTAATGCCCTGGTAGTGTGTGTGTGTGTGTGCGTGTGTGTGCGCGCTCGGGAAAGGAGAGTGAGTGACTGTGACTATCTGCTGTCATTCTGTCTGTTTGGTGATATTATGGGTGAACGTGGACGAAGTGGAAAGTGACAGATTGACACCGACGGATGCAGATACAGACAGGTAGATTCCCCAAGACCATCACACAACCTCTAAAAGGACAAACACTGTGGAGTAACTCAGGGGTCGACATAGAGCCAAGAGGAGTCTACAGTACCCGCATGTGCAGTAGAATACGTTTAGGCTTTGAAGATTGAAATATCAAGCAGGTTTATGACAGCATGTCAAAACAATCCTTCGGCCAGAATAAAGACAGTACATTTTGGCAGTGTAACACACACACACACACACACACACACACACACACTCAGTGTTTCTGCTTGCTTAAAAAAATAAAATCCTTTACTGCAGTCATGGATAAATGATGACAATATTTTTTTCATGACAATTATGTTGTTAAAGCCTTTGTAATCCAAACTCCCAGGGCGAGTCTAACTTTACTTAGTTTGGTCTCTTAAGTAAATAGAGACACTGCAAGAAACTGCAAGTGTACAGAAATACAATATGAAACTTTAATGAAGCTTCTGATTTCCCCAAAGTCCTGCCTTCGCACACAGCTTAGATCAATTGCGCTGCTCTGCTTCTGAGAGCCACAGCTTTTAATGCACATCTACGCCTTCAAATTCCAAGCTGCACTACGGGTCTGGTCTAAGTTTCTGCTTAGACACCCCACAGTGGTGCTGACAAAAACACATTTCACTATGGTTGTCCTGCAGCGAGTGGCCTTTAGTTTGGATGTAAAGTTGTATGTCGTTTTATAGAGTTAATACTACAGTATGTGACCTCCATAAAACCCAGTGGTAGGCAGTCAGAGGACCTAATAATGTCTGACTTATGTGAGTTCTAGATGATACCCAGTCTAAAAGGAGGTTTTTGGAGGCATACTTAATTAAAAGAAACAAATTTTGCTTCTGTCATGCTTAATTATTAAAGCATTTGTAGCGTCTTATTTTGTAGGAAGATGAAAGTAAACATCAGTACTGTGAACTACTGAACACTCACAATGGTTTTAATGAAGTTCGACTTGAATGTTTCAGCTACCTGAATCACTTTTTGACCTCAACCCAGACAGATGCTGGCAAATGGAAAACTTTAATGTCCATAAAAACTGCCACATTATCTGCTGCCACTTAGTTCTTTAACATTTACCTAATGGATAACACCTGAGCTAAATTACACCTCATGCATAAACGTTACTTCATTTAAATGTTGTTGATAAAGAAAATAATGGGCAATGCTAATCTCCAGCACAATGTCTTATCTGGTTTACACAAATTTATTCAACAGGGGCAATTCAACTTATTTCAACAATTTCATACAGTTCTGATCAAGCAAAAAGATTGTACTGCTTGTTAATGAATATCCTTTATCATTAGAAAGAAAAAACACTTGCAAGTGGTTTACTTCAATTTGTTCTGAATATTCTCAGGGATTCATCTCAAATGTATAAAAAGAAAGAGTGACGCAGAAGCCGCTCACCCAGCTTACTTCCTGAAGTGTAAGACAGCATGGCGTTTTTGTTTGATCTTGAGATGCCTTTTATAATTAAACTCAGAAATAAGCACTCCTGCAGACTTTGTTTGCCTTCTGAAGAATCAGGTGATCGAAATTATGATGAAACTGTGGATCTACTAACATAGCAACTAAAACCAGCAAGAAACACAGCGGAGGGAACACACACACCTACTGCTGTTATTTTCTCCATTGACCAGAAACCTAACAAACTCTCAAAATGATGTGTGGATTACATTTGCTCAAATCAATTTGTTTAAAGACAGTAGACTTTTCACTCAACATTAGGATGAGAGATTTCACGACATCCAGAACAAACTCCAACAAAGTTTGTTCTTTTATCGGCTCCCCCTGCTGCGACCGACTGCTCTGGTCTCTCTTCCAGGCGAAGCACGGTGCAACTCAAATAAGCCTAATGTTTGACATACAGCTGGCGTAAAGACACATCACAGAGAAAAGCCGAGGTTTTGTATCGTTGAAAATCCTAACGGACATCAGGGGTTAAATTAAAAAGCACAGAAGCCTCTTCACACAGTTAATTAACTAAAAACAAACATTAATGTAATGAGCAAAGATTCACTCCTGGCAGACTCTTACTGTTAATTATCTGATAAAGGATGATTTTCCTTTTCTCGAAAATCATTATTATAAACTCAATTACATAGATTTTCCATCAACAATCATCATGTCCAGCATGTTTTCTGTTTTAGCCACTCTTGCACACTATGGGCTTTGACTTTTGGGCTTCACACTAATCATGCAAACAACCTAATAAATGAATTAAGTGACAACATGTTTATGTTTATTAGACTCAAACCACCTTCGCTTGTTAATAACAACACCTAGAAATGAGGATTTCCTCTGAGGCTACATGTCCCGGCGTCTCTAAAACGTTGACCTCTGCTGGTTGTTTTCCCCTGCAGGAGGACGCACTGGACTCCAAATCCTCTTTGATTTCCAATAACATGTCCCGTTCTCCAATAGCACTCTAGGAGTCAACGGCCATTAGGCGACTAGAGAGAAGATGACAGGTTAAATTGAGCGTGAGCGTGCGATGGAGGAGAAAAGGTGTGGTGTGACGCAGGTGGTGCGCGCGGGTCACGGGTGTGTGTCTCAGTGAGGCCATGTGATTGACAGATATATTTGTTGTACTAAACTAAAGTGTATTATTTCGCCCAAAAAAAGGAACCACTGTCGCTGTAATTTGATAACTGCACAATGTATTTTACCAAATGATAGGAAGAATTATTAGAAACGATATTGCTCATAATAATACTAAACTTATCAAAGTGTATCTTGAAAGATTTTCTTTCCTACCAAGATATTGAAGCTGTAAATGTGGTGTTGCAAAACCTTGTCATGATTGGGTTTAGTACTTGCTTAAGTGAATTAGTAGAAATAAAAATAGGACTTATCCCTAATCAAAACTAAACTTCACCACACAATCCAACACAATGCATTTTGATTGCTACTTAAACTGTAGGTGGCTGATAAAGCCTCCTCCCTCACACAGAGCTGAAGATAGAAAAGTCCACTTACAGTCCAGTGTTGGTTCTGGACGTAAGACGTGGTGTGGAAAGGAAAAGCCTTATCCGGTCACCGACGGGCTTCCTGACCGCTGAACCGCGCAACACGTCTCTATCCGGGCTGGTCACTGGTTCTACACCAGGGGTGTCCAAACTCGGTCCTCGAGGGCCGCAGCCCTGCTGGTTTTCCAAGCGTCCATGCATTGGTGACTTCTGATTGGCTGAACACACCTGATCACCTTGATCAGGTGTGTTCGACCAATCTGTTTTACACTCACTACTGATGGACGAGCCCCGCCCGAGGCTGCTAACATCCCCAGCTAAACAGTTAGCATCCGTCTGTCCATTAGCTTAGCGGCTAAGTGCTAGCTACACCACTACATCTTTACAGGCTTCTGTTGAACACAAACAGGGTCCAAAAGCTACGACATGATAAGGAAAACAACCGTTTTTGCGCCTACAACTGCCAAACATTTGGTAAAACACCGTTTGACCGCCACTCTGCTCCTTATGCTGCTTTTCCAACTCGAGCTGTTGCTACTTCTTTTTCTTAGTGTCAACAGACATGCGTGATTGACAGGTGACTGACCAATCAACGGACAGATCCCGAACTAAAGGCGCATTATGTGTTTTTTTAAATTACTACAAACACCTGTAAGCTTCAGAGTGTAAAGCTCACAATCTCAAACCTCAACTTGGCAAGTACTTCCCCTGAGAAATACTAATAAATTTGCAAAGTCAAATAAAAGTACTTTAGTACACGATCTATATTTATCATACGCACAAGGTAAAATAACTCTTCTAACTTTCAAAGGTAAGAATTATGAAAAATGTGTCGTTACCAACAAAATGTGGGGGAAAAAGTCAGAAAAAAGAGTTTAACACTTTATATACGAATATCATCCATTAATAATACAACAGCATTTTATTAAAATATAATGATTTTTTTAGTCCTGAATAAAATAACTTAGTGATGTTAAAATGTAGTGTAGCAGATGTAAAACTTCATCGGATTTGTAGTAAAGTAAAAGAAACATAAAATGATATTACTTTAGTTAATATCTCTTAACCAATTAAAGATACTTAGTTACTTACAAGCCCTGCTTATTCATTTATTTACTTTCTTTTTTTTTTTATTACCTAATCAAAAGTTTTGTCAAATTGCTTAATTTTCCCTCTTTTACAACCGGGCTACACAAATATTAAAATTTAATGACCTCCTATTGAAGATGGAGGATCTTCTGATATATAAAGGACTATAAAACACAAAATAACGAACTGCTTTAACTTTGTTGTTTAAAATTTGCCACACAGTTAAATTGTGATCGATCCAAGTCTTTTGGACTGTCTAATGCGTCAGTTGGGACTTGTGGCAGTGTTTATATCAACATAGAATGGGGCACAAATTATGTGGTTATGTCCAAACACTGTCCTCGACTAGTGGAGCGTATGATGTAGCACCAGCCAAACGATCTGCCCTGGGAGTTCACCACTGTTTGCATTTGATTGGATTTAGCAGTCAGAGCTGAACAGGGAATGTGACAGACAAAAGTAATAAAAACTGAAGCATTATAGCTCAGAATCTCCAAATAAAACATGTATAGATTAAAAACACATTCTTACAAGCTATTAGCTATTAACCACACACACACACACACACACACGCTTGTGCACAGCCACACGCTCAGGGTGAAAACACTGTGCATACAGAGGATCACAAACAGAGGCAGATTTGCTGTTTGATCCAGCTTCGCGTCTCGTCAATTATTCAGCATTCTGCTCATAGACATCGGCTTAAAGAGGGCATAAAACATGCACAAGGCCACACATTTGAAAATGAACGAGAACATTGCCTGTGTTTAAAATGCAACATTCAGAAGTAAAGATTGATTTAGGCTGATTTTCTCAGCTCTTTATTTTGGGATAGTAACAAAAGACCACACAAACCAATGTCTAACTTCAGTGTCTCTGTCTTTAAACCATCAGAACAGAAGAATGGTGAACAGGACAATAGATGAGACACGGATATTAGTAATGATAATATTTTTATAAGAGTCTTTTTCGCTGAAGAAATGAGAAATGGGTGAGAAAACAATCGCTAAATAAACGAATGAACCCTATGCTATCGTTATGCAAAAATAACAACTGCTTATCATTGAAAGTAGTTTTCTAGTGTGTTTAATAATAAATGTGGAACCAGCACACAATGCTCCACAGTGTAAAACCACAGTGTTGTAGCTGTGTGTGGCATTGGGTCCATTTTTTCCTTTACTGTAAAGCCTGAGCACAGGACTCCTCACTTTTGGCCACAATCAATCTTTAGCATTCCTGTTAATTACAAAGAGCGTGAGGAACACTGCAGTTCGATTGTGTCTCGCGCTACACTCGATTTTGTTGGTTATAACGCTAAAACACAGGAGCGTGCGCTAAGAAGAAAAACACAGCAAGTCCTCTCCCCGTCTAACACTCCCGCTGAAAATGGTGTGTTTTCGTCGAGCCAGCGTGTTATGCACAAGTTTTAATTATGCTTTTGTCAGCAAAGAGCCTGGGAAATGGTATTAAACATTCATGATGGTGTGACTCTATTATTTTAGGCCATAAAAAGACTAATTTGGGGACGGTTATTTACTGCGAGTGTGACAGTGTTGCCACTGTGGTGACAGCAAAAGGAGGAGTTAAGGGACGAAGAGGCATAGTTCATTTACTCAGCCTGCGGGCCAAAGTAAGACACACAAACACAAGCAAAAACACACATGAAGCTCTGCAGCAATACACAAACACAGAACCAGGCACACACACATATGCTGTCACCAACAAACACACACAGAAACTCCTTAGGGCCAAAATAACACATGAATCTCAGTTCCCTCACTGCAGCCCCCGAGGGCGAAAACAAGAAAGCCCTTCTGTGTCCCTGTAAGTGCCTTCTGAATTTGCCTGTGGGGAGCGGAGTGAATAAAGGATGCCCTTCTTACTCCTTCCATGCTGGTACGGACACCTAGGTCATGGCGTTAGAACGGGAATCCACGCAGCACTGTGTGGCCGCTGTTTTGATTCCAGGATTAAAGACGCGAGAACAATGACTTCAGAAGTCAAGGGCAGCTGCTCCTTAAAGATGACCAAATAAACATGCACGTCCTTTTAAGATTTCCTCTCTCTCTCTCTCTCTCAGATACACCAATGGATGGGCACGGCCAGCCAACCAATGCATCATTTGCACCTTTGTCTTGCTGTATATTTAATTTGCTTTGTGGCAGGGCAATGTACACTGGAGCTATATAGCGTATGGAAAACACATATAGATGGACACAGAATGTAATATAGGCCGCTCCTCTTCCTAAAATTATTAAATTGCTTGTGTTTTATTGTGTTGTGTTGAGGGACAAACACTACACTCAAAAGCAATCTACACAATGCCTTTATTAAAACAACTCAGACCACTGTGGATTTCCTGCTCGGATACTAAAGTGGTATTCTGGCCCAACTTCCCTTTCATTGTCTCCTGGTTAACGGGAGACTGCGAACAAATAAATAAAAAAGAGTGATGAGACTCCCATGATAACAAAAGGCCCCGAAAACAAAGAATGCATCAACTCAAGTCTCAGCGAAAAGCTGGGTTAGTCGTTGTCACTGGGTTGAACTGGAACAGACAGCCAAGGAGATGAGAAGATTTAGACAGTGTAAAGCTAAATGCTACACTAAGGTGAGACGTGCAGGCATGATGCCTCACATTAAAAAAAACACACTGCAGAGGATAAACACTCGCCATCATCTGCAGCAAAACGATTTCCTCTCTGTTTAAGCTGTGCTGTGGAAAATACGACGACATGTGAGTGAATATCACCAGAAGAAATGTAATTATTTCCACAATATTATTGGCCCATGAGTGTCGCTATAAATATAACTCAGTGTCCATTTCCTCACAATCTGTTCTTCATGACCCAGAGCGAGGGCATTACCTAATATCTCTGCTACCCCATAACCAGCAGGTCAAAGGGTCAGCACTTCTCACTGGGAGCAATAACAGATCCTAACAAAATACCCTCAGGCAAGACACTAAACCCAGCTGGTCTCACAATAAATATTTTAAATGCAGCAACGAAACATGTCACATTTACATTTTAGACAAGAGAAATACAAGTAAAATTAACTTTTTAAAATTATTTTATGTTGTTTTAAATGCTGAACATGAGCTGACATAATATTTGTGGCCTAGTCTGCGCTCCGGGCCTCTTGGCTCCGAGCCGATGGACTCTTTCGAAGCGGATGTTTTTCACGGTGTCCTCCGGTAGCTTCAGGTGGGTTTTAATAAATGTC
>JAUMHF010000017.1:1976883-1991470 GCA_032359275.1 Microctenopoma steveboyesi | reverse complement strand
CCAGGGCCAACCTCGCGTCGAAGCTGGACAATCGTTGGTCGATTGAGTCCAGGATCTCAACCATACTTTTTTCGCTCCTGGGGAATCTGCCGGGCGACTTCTTTTGTACGACGGCGTGTCGCTTTTGGCAGGGGACGCGGTGTTCTGGCTCTTCTTCATGATCACAGTGTCGTAGATGTATTCTTCCAGACTTTATATGTCGTTTTCGCTATTCATTAAATTCAATATGTCGTTCAGTTGAACATTCAGAACTTCCGCCAAATCTCCGGCGTCTGACGTCACCCACAGCATTTCCGTTTCCGTCTCCTTTCCGTTTCCCCTTTCCACATCAGCTGATCATAAATACAATGTCAGCCTGTGCAATTTAAAACATAATAATATAGCAGGAAGAGGTGATTTGATTAAATAAACACATATGGTTTTCCTGCGTGCATTGTGGAGCAGGTGGAGGTGCCAGTGTTCGAGGTGACGAAAAAGTGATGGTCGAACACAAAACACAAAACCACCTTCGCTAAATGCTGAGGTTCAGGACTCATGTTAGCGACACTGAGATACTGTGTGAAACTAAATGAACGTTGCTGCATCATATGGAAAAATCTCGGCCACAGAGGAGCTATTCTACAACTAAAGGAAGCTTTTCAGACCACCAACAGTCCTCCAAACGGTCTTTAAGAAACTGCCCCCAGCGAAACTCTGCAAGAATCCTATTAGGCAACGCTTTGAGAAGGAAAGCCGCCACCTGCCCATGGCTGTGATGGTTATTGCTGCTCTCCAGACTGATTTGTGTGGCATGCACCACCACCGGCTCTGCCTCACTCTGAAAGTGCTGATCAAGCCCACTCTAAACAGAATTTAACACCTCGGATTTGTAGTAGTGCACCCACTGGACGCAGATTCCAGGACTTTTGCTGGGTTCATTTTGTGGTTTATTTTCTGTTGGAACCTTTTTCTGTTTTTCCGCCCTACCAAACATTTAACGGTCAATATTTCTCCAAACAGTTTCCAGACCAGCGTTGGGCATGTATTTTTAGGTTAAAGTGCATTTGTGTGTCATGATTCACTCTGAACTGCACCAGTTGGTGAGTTGGATTTAAATTCTGTTGCACAAATATATTCTTCAGTATAAGGATGTTTTTTTTTTAAAGGCATGCAATGTTTTCAGTGGGCTGAAGGAATTGATTCTCAAAGTCACTGCAATAAAGTTCACTGATCAATAGGTTGATGTAATATGTTGACATTTATAATGCCTAGTAAATACTATGAGATGTATGCGCATGTGTATGCATGTAATATGTCAGTGCTTTACGCCGCAATAAAAGAAGATGAGCGAGCAGCTCCCTCCCTGCTTCACATTCCTCTGTCCATCTCATTTCTCTTTATTCTCCAGTCCCCGCTGACCTGCCCTCCCTCAGCTGGAGGCATCTTCTGTTTGCAGCTGATGGAAAATAGATCTGAGTCTCATTAGGTGATGATGGTGAAGCTGGTGTTTTCCTGCATCAATTAAGTGCAGCATTTTTTTTTTTTACTTAATGTTGGTCTTAAGGTTTCAACAAAGGCCGGCAGAGTCCCAGAGGAAAGCTGTTCCCATACTATCATATCTTGATCTATGTTTCATGGCCGTCTAATCCGCCAGTCTTCGCTCCTGTGTCTCTATCCTCGTCCAATTTCAATTTTTTTGTCCGCTGATACACAGTCTGTGAGCCTGCCCCGAGGCACCTCCCATACTTTATACCGCTGCCTTCATTACCCAGCCCACTGCAGCTGGCCATAAATGAAAAACTGAAGATGTGGGAGGAGAAAGGTAAAAAGAAGAAGCATTGGAAAGGAGAGGAGTATAGGACAAGAGACGGAAGGGTCAAAATGCAGAGAATGAGTGAACTGTGAAAGAGAAGTAGTGGTAAGGGCAGAGACAAAGAATAAGAGACGAAGAGGGAGTGAGGATGAGCAGGAGTTGCAGTTATACATAGAGCAAAAAAGAAAAAAAAGGAGCGAAAGAGCAAAGCCATAAAATCTAAGTTTGAAGTTATTGGAGACCGGCTGAATGAAAAATGCCATTGCCATAAAATAATATTAGAATTGGTCTGCCCTTATGGCGTTGATGAATACAGATGCCACCCAGCGGGGTCTTTGGCTAGAGGGAGGTGGCTAATTCCAACAGTCGTCCTACCTGTGAGGGCGGTAAAAAATATGAAAGGTAATAAAGCGTAAGGCTCTCTGTCAGTCGTTTAGTTTATAGCCTCACATTTTCATCTCATTCCAGGTTTAGGTGTCAGACAGAAGATCCGCTCACTAAAGCTCCCCGGTGGGGGGGTTGGGGGGTTAGCCATGCATGCAGGATTTATCTTTAATATCCCTAAATTGAACTACAAACTGCAGAAATGAAGCTTTAAACAAATATAATGGAAGACAAGAATCAAACCTTGCACACTGAAATTAGAGCATATTTTACCTGGCAAACATTTACACAAATGTTTCCATAACACTTGATTCACTTTGTTTCTTTTATGATTGGCAATCTTTCTCCTACACAGAGAGCGCCACAGGACGGAACCACTTGATTTACTCCTCATTCCAGCACTGCAATGGTTATTTTCCCTGAGAAGAAGGGGAAAAAAAGCCTGTAAGAGCTGGAGGTAAGGTCAGGAACATTCCAAGCCTACGCCACACTAAACAACCTTCAGAGACAAGAAGCAGTCAATAAATAAGGGAATGAAGCACACATTTCAGACACAGCCCACTGAACGATGGGGGACAGCTGGAGCGGCCTTATCTCCTCGCAGTCTGCAGGACAAGCTAAAACCAAACGTACCGTCTGTGTGGGTGGGTGCCGTGGTTCTGCTACTGAAAACATCTATGCTTATTGGACGACTGTATTCAGAACACATTGCTTGTGTGTCTAAACAAATCAATACATGGAATAATATTTTAGGAGTCTGAATGCTGCTGTATTTTGCTGGAGCTGATACGTGGGTATTTCTGCAGGGAATCACTCCTTCGTCTACTCTTTTATGTCCGTCTTCCTCTCCCTCCCTGGCGTACGTCTTTCTATCGGTGCTGACAGTCAGCCTTTGACACAGTCAGCAAACACACTTATCTTTTCTTATCTTATCAGCGCACATATGAAAGCCTCACCTTATTCAACTATGTATGGGCCACACTCCTCCTGGCCATTGGTAATGGCGTGATAATGCAGCACCACAGCGGCACACATCTTTTTTTAGGCGAGCATTTCTCGCCACTTCTTCTTCCTTCTTCCACTCACTCTTTGCCCCCTTTTTTTTTACCCCCGCTGCTTTATCTCACTCCACTATTCGGTACCTTATGTTTAACCACGTCTTCAAAGAGCTCTGCTCATTCAACTACAGCTACAGTAAATGTGATGAAGTACCTCAAGGTGGGAGCGCGGGGACATACGTGACCCCAAACTGTCATGGAAACCCATGTCACACATTATTAGTGACTCACCACACTCGCCCACCAGGAACATGAGGTGAGGAAACTGCAGTGCGAGTACATGCACGCGTACAGTTACGTGAACTCATTCTATCAAAACCGCACAATGCTACACATTCATGGAGGGGCACAAACACGTACGGAGCCTTTATAGGACTGGTTTCCATGCTAACACTGAGGTGGGACCCTGGATAACAGGACAGAACACATCTCACACTAGTTTCTGCCACTGTGGAAGCCGAGACTCTATGATCATGCGAGATTTAGGCAGATATGTTTGCTGTCTGTTGAGGCGTAAAGCATGAAAACGCTTTGGAGAGTTCACTGTGTGTGATTACGGTTTCTTAAGTGCCATTAGGAGAAGCTGTTAGAGCTCTATTACCACTAAAAATACATTTCACTGTGTCGAAGCAATTCGAGACGACTAGATGGTGCCTGAAATTTGGATAAATTAGACTCCACTGTGACAGTGTAATTGTAACATGTCATATTAAGCATATGCCTTGGAAGTAATAGCAGGCTGATTGTGGTTTGTGCTCGTCACCTCCATCTGCTCATCCATCTGTCCTGAGAAATGCAGCTGAATGGCAAGAAAACGATGAAACTTCTCGAGTCGCACTAATTGGGAACCTTTGATCAGCAGTGATTAAATGACCTGATTAATGCTGGGATATGATTCTGCTTATCCCCCAATCTCTACGGGGGATATCTGCGAAATACGACCAGCAACTGCAGTCCCTCTTTCTGATTCAACACACCTCTGATGCTGCGGGGAAGCACAGACCTCACGTCTTCAGGAAGAAAAGCAGATTAAAGAGCTTGCAGAACAATGTTGGAAATTTTACCAGCAGAGACAAAGCTCTTGGTTGATGTCGACCTCAGCGAGCGCTGCTGTAAAACTACCAGAACAAATCCAAACAAAGTTTTCTTAGAGTAATAATTCATTTCTCAGGTGCTGCTCTCACCCATTCTCCTGCTGCTCTCCATCCACCCACCAGATGTCTTTGTTTAGCCCCTGTCCCTCACATCAACATCCAGTCTCCTACACCCAGTCACCAGACCTTCACCCAGCTGCACGTCTGATGCCCTCAGCACCAGTTCCTGGATGGTTGTGCTGCTAATGTTCTGATGTCTATTAAACTATCTAATGCCATTCCCCACCCTGCCAGCCTGCATGGTCATGGGTGAGCCTTCACTTTTCTGCCTCTGCCTGCGTGTCTGCGTTTATGGTTTTTACCAGCCTACATGTTGGGCTTGTGTTGTTGTTGGTTAAATCTGTCTACCATCAATATTTCTCTATGCAGCCGATGACAGAAGAGAACATGATGGTGCCATGCAAACCTTAGTTTATTCACTAGTAGGTAATGAACCGTTATGCACAGCTGATATTCTGTCAACACACATGTGGACAGCTGCAGCTGAACGACAGCAACATCGCTGTCTGGTTCACTTAGGACAGAGGTGTACGTGAGGCGTCCTCAGACATGTTTTTACAGGGTTAACAGGCAGGCAAAAGTTTGGACACGCAGGTAGGTATGTCGTTAGTTGAGTCACCATCATTGCACTACACTGATCTAAAGAGCAGTTAAATTAATACATTTACAGTAGCAAACATAACAAGTACAGACCTGTATGTTCATGTTAATATTCCTTTAACAACATGAACACGTCGACACACTCGGGTAGTCTCTGTTTTCATTATTGTAAACGACACTGTGACCAAATCGAAGCCTCGCAGGACTGAACAAATGAAAAGGACAATCGTTGCCCTTCTCTACGTGTCGGTGTACAGCTGGGGAGTTGATGATGTTTATGATGTGTGCTCTTTATTGAATGACGCCAGCACTGTTTTTTTTTTATCTGTAGGCTTAATCACATCTATGGCTCTGGCTATGGTCACGTCAGTGGAGGCTTCGAATTACATGACGAAGAGTAAGTAGAGTCAAAAATACGGTTTGACCCACAAGCCGATGGAAACGGTTCATCTCAACAACCTTAACAGGAGATAGTGTTACTGTTAATACAGTTTACTGGGGGAAATGGCACCAAGGTAATTACGACAGTGCCTGCAAGACAGTCGCACGCCATTATTCAAGCTGCTCACAAAACCCGTCAGAGCTGAATCAATATGGTTCAATACACAGAAGTGATGTAACCTCGGCTTGTAGTTACTACATAAGGCACAGTAGAGTCTGTCAATACTTCCATTTCTGGGACTCTTTAACATTAAGCTTCTGTATTTGACATTTCAAAACACAACTAAATGGCCACCTGCTGCTTTCAGTACGGCGCTTACCCATCGAGCTTGACGTGTCTTTTGAGATTAATTGAGCCATTAACTCCTCCACCGCAGTCTCAAACATTCCAGCACGCAACCATTCACCACTCACTTACAAAACAATAAAGCAAACCACCACCACCAAAAAAAAAACGTGTGGTTGCTTCCTTGAGACGTAGCATCCGGCACCCTAGAAGTCACGCGTCCCTCCTGTCCAACTGAATGGTCATGCAGGGAAACCAAATGACATTTAAAGCAGACAGAAGAGAGTGCATCATTCTTGGATAAAGAACTGAGCAGTGGGTGAAGAGCAGCAGAGCAACAGCATCATGTCTAAATAACCGGGTCTCGACGTGACAGCATCGTGTCGAGACCCGGTTGTATGTAGCGGATGTTCTGGGTCAGTTGGGAAACGTTCTCTGCAGGCATTTTGATGTGAAGGACGTATTCCAATACTTGGTAGCTCTGTTCATTTAGGTTGCTTAAAGTAAAGTGGACATGAGAGCATTTCCCCGTTTGGCAGCACTTGAGTTTAATTTACAAAATGCTAATACACAAAAGCAAGGCACAAATGCATATTTGTGCCTAATGGAGTGAAACGAGAAATATCAAGTGATATTAAGAACCTACAACAAAAAATTAACTGGGTGTATTGCATTTGCAGTGAATTAGGCCCATTTTGAGAGACAAGCAAAGAAATGCGGTTGAAAATCAACAGCGTAGCGTCAAAGGTTCGACCTACTCTATAGCAGCCCCATTATGCAAATCAGTACAATTTGTGAGCCTAGCTTTATGTGCAACCACATTTACACAGGAAGAATGAGTGCCTTAAAGAGATTAAAACTCTGACCTGTAATTATATCGCTCCCATCAGACAAATTGATGTGTTGTTGTAGCAGCACAACATCAAATAAAATACATCATTTCAAGTAAGAGCTGCTGCTGCTGGTACGGAAATATTAATGATGAGACATCAAACCGCAGGCAAGTGGAAAGATTTGAGAAGATTGACAAGGGCCAACTTATGATGCTCAGACTCAGGGCAGGGCAACTGCAGCGATCAGTATCCATCAGACGTTACCCAGGGAAGGTACGACAGGGTCATAGCTCACTGATGCACGTGGGGAGCAAAGGCTGGTCCGTGTGATCAGATCCAATAGACAAGCTACCGTAGCTCCAATTGCTGAAGATGTGGATGCTGGTTGTGATAGAAAGGTTTCTGAATACACAGCGCATTACAGTTTGTTGTGTATATGTCTGCACAGCTGCAGACCAGTCAGGTGCCTGATACCACACCTCACCTTCAGACGTCAAACAGACTCCGTGCCTCAACAGGTCAGAGCCGTTTTGACGGCAGAAGTGAGGCCTGAACAATGTTAAGGTCGTGGTCCTACTGTATGCACCACTGTGCGGAGTGAGTGAAAATGCAGTTGTAGGTACTCACCATTGAATATTTTACATCACAGAAAGTTAAAACCTACAACACGCTGCCCTTAATCTTTTATGTGAATACTGCTCCTGTTACAGGACATATCGCAGTAATAAAGTGATACAAGAACCAAGGAGATATGTCTTACACATGCCTTACACTTTTCAGGTTAAAAGCCGACTTTTTTTATTCTCCTTGCTTACTGATCCAAAAAAAATGTTTTGCAAGATGCATTTAAGTGCTTTTCCCTGTTCGGTTTGATCCATATTCTCTTGGACACATAGAAGCTATTATCTGAAGTTGTGGTTTACTTGAGAATGTTCCTGCTTCAAGGTGACACCGGCACGCTTGTCAGGGATGGCACATGTCAGATGGTAGACGATGCTTTTTGCTAGAAGGCAAAGGTTCTGCTGAAGACTCAATCAAACCCCCCCGCTCTCTCCTGCGATGTGCTCAAACACAGCACAACAACGTCTGGCAGCAGCAGAAAATAATTAGGCCAAGGTGGCCGTCTGAAGCTTAAAGATCCATTAGTAACAGATCTGTCTTTACAAACGTAACTGGGGAGGAAGGAGCGGGGCAAGTAAAAATCGCAGCTGTCAAAAAAGGAGAAACTCCTCTTTCATCTAGACTGCATTAACCATAAAGGACCAAGTGCAGCATTAGCGTGTCTCTTAATGTAGCACCAACATCTGCCCAAATGCACATTTGAGTTTATTCAATCAAAAGAATTACCTCGTAGTTGTGCTCAGGTGTTTCTCTTTTCTTTTTTTACTCAGAGGAAGATGGCTGCTCTTTTCAGGACTCATCAGTTTCTACTTTTGGAACCTCTACACCTGCTAACAATTACCGAGAAGGACTGAATCAGGGTGAGATGCAGAAATTCTACTCACAATAAATAGTGTCTACGTATTATAAAGCAATTTAGTACTTGGTAATGGAAACACGAAAGAGAGATTGCTCTGCTGTACATTGCTGCCAAATTTATACCAATTTGTATGTTGCTGACATCTACTGAAGAAACATATTGGTTTGAGGAAGATAAATCCTGAAAACAGCATGTGTGAAACTGTGATTCATAATTCTACGTTTAAGTGACACAATGTTGTGAAAAGTTGTTTTAGAATTATCATTCTTTAAAATCTCGCAGGACTAACTGCTACTCCAGAAACTCACAAAGCAGCTGAAGCCAGAACTCTTCTGCAGCTATAAGCAACAAAAAAACTCTCATTCTTCTATATCTTGCAGCAAGTCACAAAACAAGCGGCTAGCGCAAATGTTTGGTCTCTATCGCAGGGTCATGGGGTCGTGGCCCTCAGGGATCGGCTTCCTGATTACGCCCGCCGCAGTCTTATGGTTAATCACTCCCTCACTACAAGGCTCATGCATTTCCTTTCTACGGTGTCACACGATCTCTGTTTTTTTCACTGCCTGTTCCCGTGTTTCTTTTGACTTTGTAAGTTTTGTGTTTAGTTGTTGCCTCATTTTCCAGCTTCCTACCTCTGTCAGTCCACTGCCCAGTTCACTTCACTGTTACTTTATATTGTTTCTAGTTTGCGGATGTTTTTTTCTGTTTGCTACTTATGCAGTTTTTCTTTATTGGTTTATTCTGCTTCCTGTTTTCTTTGTACTGTTTTGCCTTCCTCACAGAGTATTTTCTGTTAAGGTTAATCTTAAGGTTTTGTGTTGAATAAATCCCTCGCTCCAACCACCCTGGGTCTGGGTTTGCTTTTGGGTTTACCTTTTCGTGAGGAACGGTGTCTACAAAATGACTAGATGTGAACGCAGGGGAAGAACCGTGAATACAAACACATAAAGGAAATCACCCACGCCACATGAGTCACAATGGACTCAACTACCTGTAATGTGAATATAATTTCAGAAATTTAATCTCAAGGCGCATACACACACAGATACCACTGAGCTAAACAAATTGCATAGGGTAGTTTTATTCTAAGCTCACCCAGGAGAGGGCTGACTTTGCCTTCTGAGGACTGAAAATAACTCCAAGGTCAGCGTGTTTCCATGTGGGACTTCTACCATAGTGAAGCTAATTAATTAGGCCTAATGTGAGACAATGGTTGGATCGTTGACTCTTTTCCTTGTGTGAGGAACAATGGAACACTCTGCTGGTCCTACTGGGCCTGTTTTAGGTCAAAGGACTGACCAGCAACTTCCAGCAAGCTCAGCTGACTTCACATGCTCCTTCTCGTCACTGTCCTTACTCACATGATCAAGCAGCATCGGCGGGTTAAGTGTCGCGCTTTAAAGGCCGATATAAGAAGTAGATGTAGAAATGCAAACCTGTTACCGTGGTCTTTGCTTGAGATGCGTAGTTCATCTTTAGCTTTGCTTTTCTATTGCATTACTGTTATGTGTTGTGTCTACAAATGCATTTGCCAAAAAAACAATAATATAACTTTACTGAAATATTCAGTGTATTAGGTGCACTAAGAAAAAAAAATCTAATTTACCAGTGTTGCAGTAAATTCTCCCTTCATGAAGTGATAATGTTCTGTGTTTTAGAGAGGAGGCAATCAATTCCTCTGTGAATATGCTGCAGACAATAATTATATTATATAAATAATCTGATTTAGGGGGGGGGGGGTGACCCTTAACTGTAAAAAGCCAGTGTTGCCTCCACAGCCCAGCTCTACTCCTACAGGGGAAAGATGATGATCGTCATCTCGGTTCTATTAGAAAGTGAAGCTGAAAGTGAAGCTGATCACCTGATTATGGCATGTCAGAAACACGCTACCTCACAAGTTGATGTGTCTGACTTTACTTCGCATGCATACGTTTACTTGGCCGTCTGACGACGGTAGAGCCTTCCAGTCAAGACAAAGGGGTAAAAACCAAGTCCAACTCAACACGACCCCAGAACTGTAGATTCCAGAGAGTTTAGCACCTGCCGTCCATCTGTATGTAGAAGGACCATTCGACGACGGGCAATGAGTTGCTGCTTTGTCATTTACAGCTTTACAGCAATCCTGCAATGTCTTTGCTGTGCCTACACAAGATGCAAAGGCTCAAACAAACAGCGAGCTACATAATTATCTTTCTCATAACGCAGATATGAGAGAAACGAGCGAGGGGACGAAATGTGTCTTGTTTGCTTTCATCCAAACGACTTTAAATATCATAAAGATGGACTTAATAATACATGTCTATTCATGAGGAGCAGGACAATGGCCGCCTTACCTTTTCATACTTCTCTGCTTTCCAATATCTGTAGGACATCTTTTGCCTGTTCAGTCAAAAAGAAGGAGGCACCGTGGGACTAAATTAGATTTGATATGGAGATGTATTATTTCCCTGTGACAATAGTCCTCCCGTCACTGCTTAGCGTACATGCTACACGTACTGTACAAATTCATTTTCCCTTAAATACACTGGTCTTTTTCTCACACACACACACACACACACACACTCACAGATACACAAACAAGTCTTAGGCGTTCAGTATCCTCTATTAACATCAAGCCCATTCATCTGAGAACCACTGTGTGAATATATGATTGGTAATAAAATACACCTTAGTATTCCATCATATTAGCTCTGAAGTGGATCTGACAACCATATTAAGATAATCTGGTAGCGGTGGAGGTGATACTGATCATAGTTTGTGTATCAGATGAGAGCCTCGGCTCACCAGGCTGGCTCCTTATGGTGCGGGTATATTTTTACTTCACATTGTGAGTCAGATAATGTCATTTACATATTGGACCGGAGGTGAGATGGTGTTAATGAGAATCATTCGGATGCACACAGAGACCAAAGGAACACGACCAGTGCACCTGTTACAGTGCATGTTGAATAAACGCGGCACAGCTCTCCCTGAATGTTGCTACGTCTACATGTAGTTTACCTGGATGTAGGTAATAGTGTTGTAGTCAAGACCACCTAAACTGAAACCAAGACACTGCAGTGAGTTGGGAGAAACAAGACTGAATTTGGGATTTTCATTAGTTCTCACTTATAATCTTCAAAATTAAAAGAGCCCTGGTCTGTTTTCAGTCTTGGTCCTCGCCTTGGTGTCGGTTTAGGCAGTCCTGACTACAAGACTAGTAGGTAGCATGTATAGCTATGTTCATACAACATAAACTCAAACGCAGTTGTGTTAGAAAGCTGACTGTAAACACATGACATCATATGTTAATATGTGGGTAGAAGTTGACAATTAAGACTTTACTTGATTTTATCCAAAGCGACTTACAAGGTGGGGTTCGAACCTGCGACCTTCTACATCCCAGTCTGATGTTTAACCCATTGAGCTACCAGGCCGCTACATGTAAGACAAACGACAATGAATATGTAAAAAAGTCTGTTGAAACATCCAACTCCGGACTCTGAAGTCAAACTTCGGTCTGTGGTGTCACCACAAACTCCTCCTTCCAAGTCACTCTGCATTCATAAATGTCATGGAGCTGATGACTCCAGACGACTACAGACTCACAGTCTGCGCATCACGACGTGGATGTTCATTCAGAACAGATCATTTCAATAACTCTCAGTGACGGTCGGGAATCCGAAGGGCTGAACACGTAAATTAGCAGTTTTTAATCAGCACCTTCAAAGTGATGTTTTTAAAGTTTGAAAACGTTTCTAACCTCAACCTTCTGACATGGGGACAGTGGAAGGACTAGCTGAATAGAGTTTGATGTGAAGTGCTGCGTAACAAGGACGGGACGTGTAGCGAACACTCCGCGTGTATTTACTGCCTTTTATGCCCCTGTTGCCTGAAGAGATCTACCCAACACAGCGTCCTTTACTTCAGAGACAAACACATATCTGTGCACACAAAAAAGGACCCACTCCACTTGAGGTCATTTTTTTCAAACCCTAACCTCCAACATCCATCTTTTCTCCATCTTTATTTCATCTGTGGCAGCTCCAAATAATTGTTGAAGCCAGAGGAAGAATTGTGAGCCCATACAGTGACTACGGTGCATCATAAGCTGTTATGAAATGATCATATGAATAACGTGTCTGTTTGGATGCGGACGGAGACGTTGACCAACAGGTTTTACCAACGTCTCCAGGCTTCTGTATAAAATGCCAGCTCGGTTGGTGTAAGTCAGTGCCACACACACACTCTGAGAGCAGTACGCATGCGTGGTTCGCTGTATCTAATGGTATAGAAGCTTCCTGATCACGTGAATTCAACCTTTTTTTTACCATATTTTTAGGAGGCAGTATTTTCATGCAGTTTCCTTGTTAAGAAGACAGCAGCAGTCCTACTTTTCTGCTCATTGTGTGCAGCAGCATGCGTGTCCACACTGCCTTTTCCAGTGATGGAGGCTGGAGGGTGCGGGCTATTCCAAGCCTCTTTGTCAAATGCAATAAAAAAACATTCACAGTGGGAAGATGAATGTCTGAAGCTTTACAAGGCCAGAGCTTCGGAGACGAGGCGAGGTTTTCTTTTTCACTCTCAGGAACCGTGTTTCAGGATCCTTCTGATGTAGATCAATACATCACATTACTCAAGTAGTCCGCCACCAAAGACGGATTGATTGGGGATGGCTGTCTGTTGTTATTGCTAACGTAAAAATGATTTACACGTCCTATTTTACATTATACTAGACTGTAACACTTACTGATGCTGGATTTAATGTGGACGGTATGGCTACCTCTGTATGCATGCGTACGCTCACACACACCCACACACAGAAGAACACGGTGTCATGGCAGAGCAGAGCAGCCTGAGAAAACAGGGGACACTGCTTAAGGCAAGCGTCACTGCACTTTATCTCACATATGAGAGTGAAGAAACACTGTGTTCCCTCCTTAGGGACGGAGATTGTTGCCCTAATACAAATGCTATTTTTTAACTCACTCATACACACACGGGAAGATTTGTTCTGACCGGCAGAATCCACTCGTGTTCGTGTCTGAAGACATTCTACAGTGTTTTAGACAAATCTGCTCTTTGAAACATCTGCATCTAGAAGCTTAGTTGCTGCGAGGAGTATGAAAATATGAAATCTAATGGACACTATGGAGAGATGCAGACACAGGTTTCAGTGTGCACGCTGGTTTTGATGCACCTGCAGCTTTGGGGGTAGAGAAGACATAAAAAAGATGAGAGCCTACAGCAACGAGTGGAAAATGTTCAGCATGCCGTGTGGAATTAGGTGTTAGCTCCAGTGATCTGATGGAGCTGTGGGTTTTATGAAGCTTTGGATGGTTAGAGCATAATCTTGTGTTTTAAGGTGCATGAGATGCAGCCGCCCTAACAGTGTGTTCAAGGCAAAGACGTCCTTCCGAAGCCAAAAGAACCTGAACACAACCAGACCTCAGACTCTGGACTTGTACCTGGGTCTGCATTAATTAACGGGAAACATCTGCATCGCATTAGAAGGAATGTAATTTCTAGGAGAAATGGAAACTGGAAACGTGTCCGTTGCTGTGTAGTCTGCAGAAGGATCGAAGGGTTCAAACACATTTCTATTAGTCAAATACATGGAAACAATAATGACTGGAAAGACAATTTGATATGTCGGGAAACTAGAAAATAATCTGTGTGGGCAAATGAACATCCAGGCTGGAGAGCATCCGGATTATCAGGTCCGTATGATGTTGTTCTGGAACTTCTTTTAATGCAGCCGTTTCTCTTTGGTGCCAAGTTCAATCATGCAACTGCACGATAAGAGAAGGAAAACCTTTCATCAAAAAACCGCCTCAGTAACAGACGAGCAGTGACCACTGCACAGACAGACACCGAATAAGAGAAGCAGATGCAGGATAAAGAATGAAATTGAAGAGACAAATCCTGCAGAGATGAGGCTGCATGGGCGAAAGAAAATCACAGGTAAGCACACAAACAACTCTATACTGAGAAGCAACACAAGCAATAAGACGTAAGATATACACGACGGAGAGGACGTTTGTGTGGCTCAGGAAGGGCGCCGGAACAAACACTCGCCCTGTGGCTTCTGCCTCGATGCCACTGAAAGGTCAAACCGTCTTCCAAGCTACCTGTTACCACGTTGCTCTTTGTCTCGCTGTCTGCAGTTTACTAGCTCTCTGTGTCAGAGCGTCCGTGTGCAGCCTTTGCTGGATGTGTGTGTGTGTGTGTGTGTGCTTCATTTCCATTCAGTGCCAGCGGTGCCACTGCCCGTTCCTCCTGCTCCAGCCAGGACTGGTGTCACCCTGAAGCACAGAGCCCATGTTGTGACAGAAAACTCTGGCCAACGGGGACAGACTAAATGCCACCTAGCCTGATGTTTATGGGTGTGAAAGTGTGTGTGTGTGCGCGCCACTGTCAGAAACACCAATTCTACGGCACTTGTATTGATGCACTGGGACCATTTCTGGAGCTACAGTCAGAAGCTGATATATAGATTACACATTCTTCTACTGAATCCCATAACCAGTGGCACTTAAGTGATAACTGCCAACGCTGTGAAGCTGCCTGTGTACAGTTG
>JAUMHF010000017.1:1969363-1976783 GCA_032359275.1 Microctenopoma steveboyesi | reverse complement strand
ACCTGACAGGAAACTTTGCAGACCTGCAGACCTGATCTCTTTCATTCAGTATATTGAAGCGTCAGCCGCAGAGCTAACGCTGTGACTGACGAGTGAGCCGACTCAAGTCCTCGTAGAAGTGCTGATGGCCACGTTGACCAATGTGAAACAGATATAAAGCAGCACAGTCCTAATTCCATCCACAACCTCTGCACTGGAGACGGAGCAGAAACCACTCAGATATTTTCAAACCCTGACGTCCAGCAGAGAAGCTTCACGAGGCAACACGCTCTGAGGTTCATACATCTGAGTTGAGTTACGTTCGCAGACAAACACAAGCCAAACAACAAATGACATACTAGAAAAACCCAGCAAAACATTACACACACGTGTACCCGGTATCATCATCTTCGTCACTTACCTCGCTGCGTCCTGAAGAGAACAGGCTGATTTAAAGCATTTCATCCTGATCTGTACCTGATACTGTAACATTTTACAGGTTGGGTTTCTGAACCAAGTCCATCCCATCAGTAGAGGCTACTTAGAAGTTAAACCCGCCTGCTCGCTGTCCCACTGCCTCAGTGGTTAGAGTGCCAGGCCACTGGTCAGCTGGCTGACACAGACAGACCCCTGTGATGGAGCTGGTTTTCAGCTGATGAGTGTGTGTGTGTGTGTGTGTGAGTGTAAGTGGCCGATGTGGCGCTGTGTGCTGGTTGGACAGAAGGACATGGCCCCACCTACATGTTTTTTAGTTCTTTTTCTGTTATTTTTTATTTTAGAACATAAGACTTTATCATTGGTTGAATGAAGACTATAGACTATAGACTACGAGCTATAAACAAGCAGAGACACTTATTTATTCTAAACAGCCTCATTGAATCAATACAGGCTGAATTAATAATTATCACAGGCGACATACTGTGCATTCATGAGGAGGATGTCATGAGGAGATGTCAGTGGGATGTCCTGCGAGCTGGAGATGTGTGGATGCAGGTGGAGAGGAGGATCGCCTGACAGACGCAGGGACAGGGCGTCCTGCTCTGTACGATGGGAATTTTACTGCATGTGCCATCTATTTGAAACGGAATATTAAAAAGGTGCTTTTGCTCTCATCCTGAAATTCTCCACTCATTTTCTTTTCAGTTTCCATGTGTCATTCACTCTCTCTTCCTCCGCACGCCCCCCCCCCACTGTTCTCACACGCTCTATACTTTGATGTGCGAGTACAGGATACGCACATGCGTGCTCGAACGCGTGTCGTTCTGTTATCACGGCATGCATTTATGTATGCGGACTCATACAATCTATGCATGTTACGCATGAATTCAATGAAAGGATGTGTGCGTGTGCGCGCATCCATGTGAGGCCGCGTGAAAGCTGAATCTGCCCACATGCGGGGCACAGATGACCTGAAGCCAGGCACCGCTGTGTTCGGCTGAGCCTCGCGACTGAAAGGAGAAAGACCCCAACTGACTCGCCGCACACACACAAACACGTCGCTTCATCATGCATGGCGAGTGGGCGAAGAAGAGGGCGACGCGAAAGAAGGGCTGTAGAATAAAGAGTGTGATTTCAGCTGACACGAACGTGAGACGTGAGGCGAGGAGGCTGAGGTGAAGCACCGCGTCTGCACTGCAACATGCTCTGACGTCTAGTCTGAGGACTGGTTTAGAGCATTTTTCTTTGTATGTGCAGAATTGTTCCAGAATGGTTGAATAAAAAATAAATAAAGAGAGTCCGTCACCATCCAGGGTGTCTCCTGTCCTCACCCGTCGCCGTGGTCTGTCAGAACAGATTTTGTGGGAAGTGAGCGGTGATGGTCGGATTTAAATGTCACAAACAAGAAAATGTACAGAAATGAAAAACTCAGCAGTGAAACTAAAGTCACTCTCTTCCTCTACAGCAAATATTCCTTCCATCTTTCTTTCTCTTCTATTTTTTCCAGTGGAAATTAACATCCACCTCTATACTACAATCAATCACCATTCTTTTCTACTTCCGCATAGAGGTCGAGTGCTCCTCACATAAAGCAACTCAGTTCTCCCTTTCTTATCCTACTATGTCCCCGAGCGCCCTCCTTCCTGACCGACCCATCCTTCTGGTTCTTGCAGTGTGAATCATCACTGCGAGCAGAAAGTCAGTATTGAGGCTTGAGAGACAGCTGTTCATCGCGATTCAATTCGTGTTTGTGTTCATGGAACTGGTAACTAAGCCGCAGAGGCTGCTGCTTGCTCCCGCGGCTCTTGTCCCTGGGCCTCTCTCCCTGTTTACGAGTCCCCTTTCCTCCCTCTACCGTCTATATTCCCACCACTTTCATCTCTCCGTTTCTCTCACTGCTTCTCCCGTGCAGCCCGGGCTAATTGCTACATCGTTCTAGCACCAACGTCGCCCTGTGTAGGAAGCCTGGCTGATTGCCGCTGGGTCTAACGCAGCATGGGGCGGGGAATTGAACAAGCATTGGCCGTCAGAGCTGGTTAGCTTCAAAGACCTCCTGTCACCGCTACACTCACAATACAACCTGTTTACTACCCAGCCCCCCTGCAATTACCAGCTCCCCGGCAGAATGGAGCCAGCGCCTGGGGAGAGGCGACACTGTCGGGAGAAAGGGAGGGTGAAGCAGCAGAGAGGGCAGGCGAGTCCCATTAACTGGCTGGGGGTTAAATCCTACAGGGACAAGCACGGTGGGAGGCTCGCTGAAGGAGCAGTAACAGAGGAGGAGAGGAATTTAAAGATGCTTAGTGTTTCTTTTCTTATTAGTCTGTAAAGCCACCATTTAGATGATTGAATCAACGAAGAAAGGGATGCTCTGGAAACAGATGTGACGGGTGCAGTGTTGATGTGTGGGGTGTTTGGTGCATGTGACCGTGACATGGCCTCTTACTCACAGGGGCAGTAGGGCAGTGAAACAGGCAGCAGCACGGGGCCCCTACATCACAACACTGCTTCTCAGCGTGGTTCATCCTACTTTCAGACGAGTGGCGACCTGCCAGTGACGTGGACCTCAACGTTTACAGCAGCCATGCGGAAGAACTCCTGTTTTTCTCAGCACTTTGGTGCCGGAGAAGAACCAAGGACACCAACGTATTCAGGTTATTTTTAATCAATTTTAAAAAAAGAGGAATGAATCAGGGACTCTGGGATAGCAGAGCATGACATCCTGGCATTTCACTCTCCGACTTGTTAATCCTTCTCCAATGTCAACTGGATGTTGCTTTTATTTTGATTGCAGCTTCTGTTCCCCCCACGGTGTCACGTGCCGACACTGTTGCAGGTTAAAACTCTCCAGTGTGGAGTGTCACTCAGGAAAATTACTAGTGCCGGATAATTATCGGTGTCCAAGATAAAAGGGCCTCATAATATGATCTAGTACCTTTTCATCTTCCAAACAATAACAGAAGAGCCGCTGGAGAGCAACAGTTCAAAGGATCAGTGACAGGGTCTGAAAGGAGAGCTAATCTGTTAATAATAGCCATTTGCTGTAATTTACATATTAGTGGTGGCACACGGTGTCAAATCAGAGGACGCGACACTGATGATGCCTGCGTCTCATTAGTGCCGGTGATTTCAGCCGTTGAGAAGCAGTAGGTTAGGAGCCCGCGCCGCCTGGACTAACTGTCATCAAACTCTGCATATGTCCCACAGACTTCACTTTTATCCAGGAGTATCTGGTAAAATGGGCAGTTTCTCTCTGGTTAGCCCGACTGGTGGGGTCCACACCCCCCCATTATCCACCCACCCATAAGTGCATTGAAATGGAGAACTTAGATTTTAATGTGTTGCTTTCCAAACACTGCGATTCTATTTGATCTATCCTCTTCCCCTCTAATTCCCCAGCCACGCTTTTCATCCTCCCCACCATAAGTCATCAGATACCCCTGGAAGCCATTCCCACCTGACATCTCATCATCCATCCAATCTGTCTTTCATCTTTCCTCCTCCAATCTTTCCATCTCTCTCAATCTGGCTCTTCTCTAACAGTGGGAATGACTCTAGTGAAAGTCAGCTGTGGTTTAGAAGTGGAAGGAGTTTCTTTTTTTTCCTCTTCCTCCCTGGCCACTTACACTGCACATCTACGCGGATGGACTTGATGGCAGCCACCCCCACCCCGTTCTCGGCCTTGCAGTAGTAGCGGCCCCCCTGCACCCTCTGGATGCCCTCAATGCGCAGAGTCTCATTGTAGATGGACGTCTCCTGGAACTTGTCTGATGCGCTGCCTGCCGTCTTCGTCCACCGTACCTGAAGAGAGAGAGGGGGGGGGGGGGGGCAAAATGTTGAAATGCTGTGAGTTTGAACAGTTTCGAGTCCATGTGTGATTCAGAAGAGCGGTTACAGCCGAGACACATCTTTAATCTGCTTCCATGGTTGTTCTACATAAAGCTGTCAGCACCGCGTGATGGACTCACTCACAACACATGAGCCTCCTCAACGTGGCTTTTCCCTTTTAATGCAAATGAAACACACAGAGAGAGCTTCAGACAAACCCTACCGGCTTTTCCATGCTTCAGCTGATTGCTGCAGCTGCATGATATCACTTGATTAATCAAACACACGCGTGCGTGCCCAGCTCAGAGATACACGAACCCATGAGCCCTGACGTGCTTCTCTCACCGTCCATTAATCCCTCTGTGTGTTAGGAACCTATCAGCCTCGTCCTGGAGGAGGTCAGAGCGATAATGAGCCAAAGTCACAGTTCTTGCAGAGGTGCGTTTTGCTGTTTGTTTGCGGAAGAGCGCGTTTCCTGCTTTGGCGCTCCCAGATCTTTGGCGTCCATATTCCCGCTTACGCGCGAGTCAGAGTGTGTCTGTTGGTTAGAGAGAGGTTATATGGATTAGCGGATTATCACTCCCTGTCTGTTTATTCAGCTCTGTTTGTGGGAGGGATTTAGATCCGGCAGGCTGCCATTGATCAACGCGGCCAAGGTGAGCAACGAAGCGAACCCTGCCTCTCCACGGTTCAGTGGCTCCAGTTTGTGTGGACCTTTGTGCATCTGTTTCTCCGCTTCTGTTCGGGGTTTAAAACAGGAGGGAAAGTCTTTTGAGCGAGCAGGCGGCTGTGGATCAGGAGCAGGCGAGGTGCTGGTGGGTCTGACTTGTGTGAAGGAGGTAAATTAAACGTATGTGTTAGTTGAAAAGAGGATGTCGCGGTCTGTGTGCGTGTAAAGAGGAGAGCAGTTAAGCAGGAAATCAGGATGATCTATTGCACTCAAAAGATTACAGAAAGTAAACAGGGAAGCGGAGAATAATGCTGCAACCACTATTGTTAGATAAGGAGCTCTCGGGGTAAAGTGCATGTGAGGAAACACAGCTGCAGTGTGTGAGGAGAGAAAAACAGCATGAAATACAGTCAGAAAGGGGGGAGAAAGATGAGAGCATGTGTAACTGAGATACAGTTTTTCTTTCCTCCAGCCACTCACGGCAAGTAAAAAAGAGAATGATATATACAGTATCGCTGGCAGCTGCGTGATGGGGGGAGAAACAGTGCATCACACTGGGAGCTGGGAGCAGACGAGGGGGAGAGAGCTGATATCGTGAATAAAGGGGATATTGTGTGCGATGCAGATGACAGCCAGGCGGCAAAAGGAGCCTTTATCTGCCTGTGACACCAGCAGCTTCAAACCATCACCTGGGCTCCCTCTCTCCGACCTCCCTCCCCCTCTCTCTCCTCATCCCTTTTTTTTCTCCTCTGCTCCTCAGGTCCCAGCGGAGGGGTCTGGATATCTCTCCCACTGCTCCTTCTGCTGTCTGGGTGCTTTTCTCTTCCTCTTCCTTTATTTCTTTACAAAGTACAGGGAAGAAAAACACTTTCTTTTCACAAGACCTTCTATCAAAATGTGAATTCATCAACGCACAAAAGGAAGAAACTCCCTGGACGCAGGCGGCGAGATGAAGTCTGCGCTCCGTAATAACAGCTTTTACATTTGCTCAGACGCCTGATGTGAAGGTGGAGGTGTGGGGATCTGCTGGGATCCAGGTCGACGTGGAGCGCGTCAGGTTTTCATTAGTTGTCCCTGCATTCAGCAGCGGGAACAGAGTGAGGAGGAACACTTTGTGGCGCCATTAGGCTTTATTCAAACGATGGTTATTGAAGAATGAACCAGAGAATTAATGCTTCTCTTTTACACCACACCGGTTTTTAACATGATCCTCACTGTTAGAAGCACAAACAGGACATGGACCAAGCCGGGTCCCTGTGATGTTTGAGGTGTTGGGTCTGCAAACCTAGCACCTGAAACTACATTCATTCTAAACTGTATTCCACATTTTCGCCAGGTGTTTCCGGCCTTTGAAGTTTAAAGCCAGGCGACATTCTTCTGTGAAAACAACTCCCTCCATTTAAGGCTGGAAGCCGAAGCTGGTTCCACCTGGCACACGCGCAGCAGTCCTCTCCAGCAGAGATGTTTGGGTGAAATGGATTCTGGACTCCTGCTGCTTGTGTGAAGCAGATAAACAGACTTTTATTGTCGCTGCGAACCACGATGCGCGTCAACATTTTAATAGTAGCTCTCAGCATTTCCAGCTACATTAAAAGTGCTGTTCCCCGCGACACAGATGGATATTTAATAACCGGACTGGTGAAAATAAGCAGTGTGATCAACTTTTCTAATATAAGAAGTTTCTAATATAAAACACAAACCAACTGCCAAACAAAGACACAAAATATGAGCTTCATACAGTTGGACCGTGTTGGATGCACCGAAGAAGAGGCGAGGAAGATACGTGCTTCCTCAGGTGGTGAGGGAGAAGGAGGCTAATGCATGTCAACCATACTGACAGAGGCCTGCAGCTGTGCTCCCTCTGCTCAAGCTTCCTTTCTTCTCTCCGTCTTTCTCGTCCCTTCTGTCTCTACATGTATAATCACGCTCTTCACACACACACACACACACGCTCCCTCCCTCCCTCCCCTGATCTGGCTCGGAGCCTCTCACTTCCCACCTCAGAGTGACACATCACAACAGGATCCAGCAGACATGGTCCAATGGCTGCCGGACCTTTTCGCCCCGCTGTCTAAAGTGGAAACTGTCAGCACCACACAACAACACACCAGAGACTCTGAAATTAGCATTTGGGCCCAAAAAAGGAGGATTCTCTGTGTTAAGGTTTTGTCTGTGTGCAGCACAGTCGTCACAGACACCTGCACACGCTGTTCAAGTCTGATCCTGAACTGGTACAGTAGCAGGGAAGCGTTCTGCTTTTCACTTCACCCCCTGAACTCATCTTTGCTCCAGTGAAAAGTCAACACAGCCCCCCCCCCTGCTCTTCACTGGACTTCCACGGCGCTCGCCTCCATCAAACGCAGCCTCTCCGTGACTCACCTACAGCGTGCTAGACCCGCCTTCCACAGTCTTCCAACTCTTCTCCTTATGTAATGCCAGCGGAGCCTGCGATACAGTGCTTCATCCATCCAGCTGGCTCACTTACCGTGAATAGGCTTAAGATGGTAA
>JAUMHF010000017.1:1956863-1966863 GCA_032359275.1 Microctenopoma steveboyesi | reverse complement strand
GAACCTGTAAATATTCAGGCATGCGATGAGCGAGCTGGACAAAACATACAAATATAAAAGAAAGTGTGCGACAGCGAGAGGAAGGAAAGAAAGACACCAAGAAGGACAGACGGAGAGGAATGGATCAGGGTGCGAGTTCTCTCTTCAATCCAATCTAGCTCAGGCAAAAGTAAACAATCAGTCTTGATGAAGGATCGGATGAATCCTCAATCAGACTCATTCTCAGTAAAGCAGCTATTTATTGGCCGGGCCTCACATGGCTAAATTGGATCCTCCTTCTAGTGAGGGAGGTGAAGCTGGAGGGAGAGAGAGAGCGCGAAGAAAGCCGACATCATTTCAGTCCGAGAGGCCGCAGATTAAAGTTTCGCCAGCGAAATGGTTCTAGCATTAAGAAATAATACGCAGCAGAAAGATTCTTCTCAGTAATACATCTAGACTGAAAATGCAAAAAAAAACCACTGCCAATCAGAACTCATACATCATATTCCTATGATCTCACATAGACCCATCGAAATGTGGGACACGAGCAGCTCCCCCCTAAAGCTGCAAACCGGAGACAGATGAAACAGCTTAAATGATTAATAAAATATTAAGCTCTAATGTTTTTAAAGAGTCGGCGCAGACCGCTCTGCAGCGGGCGCATTTATCAATACATGTATTCAAATGTGTGAGTGCATTGTCTCTCTGAAGGGGGAACACAAAGAGCATTATGAGGGCGGTCGTGCTAAACTGGAGTACATCCATAAATAATAGCCACGCAGCCAGAACATCTTGTGTGTCAGCCAACACCTAGAGGCCAACACTAACTTCTCAGTGGGGGGGGGGGTAATTCATGAGGTGAATACTCCAACATATGAGCTCAGTTCAAAAAGAAACATCACAACTTATCTTCCCATCATCGCTGCAGATATCAAAGCAGAGCAGCGCGGCGCGGGAGAGACGCGGCCAACGCCACGCTCGCGCCCGGTGACACGGCTAATCGACGGAAATGTCTTCAAAATGCCAGGAAGCTCTGCGGCCTCTCCAGACTGAATAGTCACGCAGCAGCTTAATACATGTGAAGTATTTGGTCAGCAGAGGAGGAAAGAAACGAATCTCCCACGTTATTCAAACTAATCAACTCATTCCGAGTGATGAATATACAGCATGCTTCAAGCTCCTCCAGGTCAATGTCACGCAGTGTTTCCATCCCCAAAAATGTCCTGAGGAGAAAATGGAGAATGTTGTGCAGCAGGAGGTCTGTTTGTGCCTTTGTATAGAGCAGTGTATAGGGTGTAAGAGGCCGTATGGACAGCTGTGCAGGGAGGGATGAAGGAGAGCTGGGCGACAGGGATCAGGTTATCGATACCGCCACAGCGCTGTGGAAACTCTGTAAGCCCGATGGGACCAGATGCAGAAAGCCACACTGTGCTGCTCCTGCAGAAACACGGGGGGGACAGAGGTCAGCACACTTCTCCTCTCGCGGGGAAGAAGCACAGATAATTACTCCACGTTTAGCTTTTCTCAGATCTGAGCTTCCGGTGGAGGCCAGAGATGAAATGTGGGAAAAGGTGAAGAGGTGGTCAAAGCCTTTTGTCTTCTTTCTCGTTCTTATCGCTTCATCTTTCTTCATTCTTCTCGTGCCACCGCAGCTTGTTCCATTTCTCCCTTGTGCTCCTCACACTGTTGCATCCTGCTGTTAACATCCAATCCCCACCTTCTCCTCCTTTCTTCCCCGCTCTGTATGTGTGACACCTTTTTAAAATCTAACTGGCGATGTTGATGAAGGTGGACAAAGGGCTCGATCTCAGCGTGTGAATCCCAAACATCAGAAATATGTCTGCTTCAGAAGCTGATTCAGCTGCGTGACCTCACATTCAGCAGAGTTCTGCCTCCATCGTCCAACCTCACCGTTCCCATGCAAAGGAAACTCCTCATGAGATAAACACATCGAGAATCCACTGAGAACTAGACGAGCTGACGATTCACTGCTGAGGGAAACGCTGATGACGAAGGTAAGATGATACCATGAAGTGCTGCAGACGTGCTGGCACATTCCGAGTTTCATGCAGCAGACACGGTTAATCCACGACTGGTATCTGTTCAATTCTACTCTGCTCAAGTCAAACCCAGCGAAGTGAGGAGGGTTCCTCCATCTGTCACCGGCTGCCAGAGGGAGACATCTCTGTGGAACATGTTAGCATCACGCTGAATAAAAGGGCACAGAGACGGATTTTTTTTAATTTGATGCACTGAGGACGTAAGAAACACAACCTCAGGCAAATGGTAAAAGTAAAATGAATGTTTACGTCGTCAGATAGTTATCATGGTAGCAAAGTTTTGAACTTTTCACGACGTTTTTCCTCACTGCTCTGCTGTTATCTAGCTCTTGCTCAGAACTAACTTAATGTAAAGCTTTAAAAAATGAAGGGAAACAGTCCAGCTGCTTGTAGTGCAGATTCTTTAGCTTTGTTTCTCCACATGCACTGAAAACGTTAAGAAACAGGAAAAGTATGATATTTAAATGAAAGAATAAGAGGAAAATAAGTTCCAGCGGCTACAAATAAAATCTCCTGCGTGTACCTGGGGTCGAGATGCTCATTCCAAGGCCGTCAAAACAGTTCTGTTTTTACTGTTGCATCCTTGGAGTGGCACTGAGAACATCGTGTTGTTCTTCAGGATGATATGTTGGTGATTTAATCAACCATCTAGCATAGTTTTCCTGTCTGAGAGCTTTAGGAAATGAAATGTTTTCACTGCTGCAGCCACTAGAGTCTGTTATCTGTTGCTTTGTCTCAGGCTGCTTGTGTCTGAACACATTTTTCTGCACATTTTGCTGCAGGCATTCTGCATCTTGTTTGTGCACACACTCTGTTTTTTTACATTCTGACAATGTGACCAAAGTGATTATTATTCATAATATGCTCCCACCTCAACCCAGAGAACAAGTTATCACTGACGCAATGTCCTACATGCTGCTCCGGGGGAATGATCTGTGTTTTACAAAGTATGCTTTGTATCATGATGGTGATTGCAGCACTGCTAAAAAAAGTTTTATTAAAAGTTAGTTTGTATCTGTGAACACAGTAGATTGTTTGATATGAGACGGACAGAGCCAGAGACAGTTCTGTGCAGGTCAGGTCAACCGTTTACATACTGTAAAAAGATCCTGCAGCTACATACAAATGATGAGTCTGCATGTGTAATCAGACAACACACAGGTGAACAGAAACAGGAGAAAACAAGGCCTACGCACACACACACACACGCAAACGCACACACGCACTGTTTTATTCATGCTGACGTGATGCCAGTGGACATGCACCCGAGAGGAACACTGCTTTTCTCACCTCACACACACTGGCAGAAATACACACGAAACACACACACACACCCTCTGCAGTCACCTCGGTTTACTTAACACAACCATCTCTGGAAGAGCACACACACGCGCACACACACACACACACACACACGCACAGACCCCAGTCCAAAGAGTTCAGCCCAGGAAACCAGATGTGTCCTGTGTCCGGCCTGTTTGTGGATACGCACCATTGCGTTTTACCAGTGGTTTATGCACATGTGTTCAGACCCGTGTGTGCGTGTGTTCGCTTAAATGCTAACGTAGGAAACACACGAAACATGAGCCTGTTCTTTTTTCTAACTAACTAACTAATTGGCTGCACTCCAAACGCAGCACGCGTGACCCGTCCGGAGCTGTTGTGTAATACAGTTAGTTCTTCTTCACTTATTTCCCATGTAGCTCAAAAGGACAAAAGGAAATTCAGCGGTGCACTGAACCGGACGGGAAACGATTTCTTACATTATATTTCTCTCAACATATGATCCCTGTGTTTCGTACTGCAAAGAATCACTGGTGCAGCTGCAGAAAGCAGAACTACATTCTGAGTACAGTAAGACTTTTGCACATTTAGCCACCAGGGAATAAGAGGAATTAAACCCTTAAATCACAACTGCGACTGCTACTTCTACAGTGAACGCGATGCTGGCAGGAGGAGATTATGTGACTCAGCACACGCAGGCGTAAGCGTGAGTGAAAACTCGTGGACGTGTCACAGAATCTGCGATACCTGGATCATGGCATGATTTAACTGATGCTAATCACGCAATATGTCCACGTCGCCTGCAGACGTCTTAGTCACCAGAATGTTTGGCCTCCGTCGCGCTCGCATGAACTCCGGGGCACCATGTAAACAAAGTTGTTCCAGATTTAGCAAGGTGTTCATGCGTTATAACAACATCACCAGCTCGCTAAGACCGTGGGCTTTGCTAAATTTGTGTCGGGAAAAGAGGACTCCTGTGAACAATGGGATATGAGCTTAAGCAGGAGGGAGCTGCACATTTGGAAACAGAGGAATTATCTATATCAACATCCCAAACTATACGGAAATCCTTTTAAAGAACGCTCGAGTGCAGCTCGCCGGACTGCTGACAGCTTCTGTTGTGAGCCCAGAGAAACACTATTGTGGCCTTGAGTCCTTGAGCAAGAGTCTCGGGAGTCGATAAAAGAATGAGCACAGAGTCAGAAAATAGCACACGTATGCTCACGTGCTCAGCAGGTGTGTGGGTGCTTACCTGTGGCCGTGGGTGCCCTTTAACAATGCACTGAAGCACTAGTGTGTCTCCTTCTTTGATGGTGTAGATTCGCTCGCTGATGTTATCATCCTTGACGTTACACGCTGCGCCTGAGTGCACGATCTGGGCGTTGGCTGGAGCTGTGAGTGAACGCATGGACACACACACACACACACACACAGGAGAGAGAGAAGTCACATCATATATTTAGAAACATCTCTGCGGCAGAAAAGATTCTTGTGAGTGTAAGTACAAGCTAAATAAAAATATCACATTCCTCATCTTTCACGTCCGAAACGCTGCAGTGTTACATGTGTTTGTGTCTGATGAGGGCAGCAGGAATTTACTGGAAACCTTGGTCTCTGTTAGAAGGTCAAAGGAGTCACTCTCCACTCGGGGACGGGCTCTGTGTCCACGTTTAGTGCATGTCACAGCGTGTGGAGGTAATGGGGACTGAAACCAAATGTCTGCAGCGGTTCAGTAAGTGAGACGCGACCTGAGAACCAGTGGTGACAGTGAAGCGTTAAGAAATTATCTTAACATAATCATATATTAGCCTCAAATATCACAATGATTTTCTGCATCTTAATCACAATTGTGATATTGTGACGCGTGATGAGAGCAGCAGCAGCTTCCGTTTCAGAGGCTGCACAGCACTGACCCACAATGGGGAGCTGGCCTGCGTGCAAGTAGGCTCAGATGGCTTCACCTCCCATATGATGAGGGGAGACAGGAGAGGAGGAGGCCAGAGACGGAAACAGAGCGAGAGAAGCAGCGGGTGAGGAGGAAAAGGCCAGAGAGAGGTGTGGGGGACGGGGGACGGGGGGGCGCACTGATGTGATTAGCATCGATTCTCGGGGAGAATATCTCCACTGTGCTCTACAGCTGTTATCACCGAGCAGACAGGAAGGAAGCGGGCGGACGCTTCACCTTAAAGCTTCGACTCGATAAGATGCAACAACTGTGCAGCGTCTTCCCACTTATTTACACGTTCCACCTTCATGATATCTCCTCTCTACCACTTTGGGATCTCTTATTTGGGTGTAAATGTTATGACGCTCGTCAACACCTCGCGTCCTGCGCCTGGAACAGCACTTCTCCTCGTTGTTTTTTTGGTTTCACAGAAATGAGCAGAGGCTGTGGTGAGTTTAGTCTTTGTGCTGTGTGTGTGCGTTGCAGCTTTGTGTGAGACCTGATGGTCTCCACGTCACGTTACACGAGAGGAGCTCGTCAACAGAGCAGTCACTCGTTCGCTCCTTCATTCGTTTCAATATTTCCTCTGAAGACCTCTTTACCGCATATCAAACACGGGCATTTCTTCACGGTCACGTGCGCACACACACACACACACACACACGCATCTACGTGTTACGCCGCGGCTTCTCCTGCAGCAGCCGTCTGAATTTAAACTCTGTGTTAAGTTCTCGCACTTGCGCTCTGCTGCCCTTCTCTACCCTTCATCCTAACCTCAGCGTCTCTCCGTCAGCTACACACGGGTGTCAGAAACATACGGGTAACGGGTGTTACAGACATTCATAGGCAGGAGCTGCCAACGGCCTCTACCCTCATTACCTGCTGGACTCTGACCTGTGGGGGGGGTCGCTTTCTTTAGCTTCCGATCACAACCTGTAACTTTCTGGATCTGTAAACTAAATGATAACTAATGAATGGTTAATCATGTGGATTACCAGAGCTGACTTTAACATCACAACACAATGTGAAATGGCTGTTATCAGTAGCTTCATAGGTCGTATTCCACATCCTCAGGAGCTCAGTGGACGTGTATCACGCTCACAGTAATAAACACGAGGGTACAAACAGAACTTGGTTATGTTCAGACACAAAAACTCCCTCCAGGGGAAGCGTGACATGCACCTCCTGGTCTACGACTAGGTGCAGTTTGCCCCTTCTGAAGCATAATTACAGGAGTGATGATAACTGATAACAGGCATCTAATGGGGTGATAACATTCGGAGCAGGTGGCTCAGCGGGTGGTAACTCAGAGAGACGGGGAGCTGATATAAATGGTGAATAATTGTCTCCTTACAGCTTATTGGCGTGTCGGCATTAGTTTGCCTCTCTGGAGAGGGGGGGGGGTCGGACAGAGCGGCTCCTCTGCCTGCTCTTGCCTCCGGCAGCTTGGCTGCTTCAACTGTCTGATCAACTAGAGAGAAGAAGGCCGAGGAGGCTGAAGGGGGGGTGGGGGGAGGAAAGAGAGTCGAGAGAGAGAGGAGGAGACGGAGGAGAGAGAGATGATGAACGAAAAAATGACAGAAAAGAAGAGAGAAGCTGGATAAAGAGTGAAGGTGAGCGGAGGCAGAAACAAATTCATGTAGCCGAGTTTGACAGGACGAGTGAAAACAGCCAAACACAAAGAGGGTAAAGAAAAACAGCGAGAGGATAAACAGACGTAAACAGGGATATGACGACGAATGAGATTCAGCCAGAGCTGAGTGAGGATCAACAAAGGAATGATGCAAAGACGGCGGGACGGTTTCACCTGCAGCAGCACACAAACCTCCACCTAATGCACCCACCCACGTTACCTACTGTAAAGTCCATTAACACGGCTGCAACTCTTCCAAAGGAATGGGAGGCAACTGGTGTTCAATAAAACGTCTGCTTAGTTGCCCAGCAACACAGAAAGAACCAGACTGGCTGGTTTAGTTTTACATATACAGGCTCAGCGCAGGAATCGATGGTCTGAATGAGACCCAGGAGCTGCTGGAACCAGTCGCGTCCCGCTCAGAGGCGCATCAGTCCCACTGGCGTGGATGGTGATCATCACTCACAGAAATCCATCTGACTCCGATGATTCAGCGATCAGAAGTGTTGCGCTGGATGCTGATTGAACGTGTTGCGTTATTGGAAACTTTCTGAGTCGCTCAATGAGCAGCAGTTATAAGTGAAACATAACTATCGGCGGATGCCTAATCTGATTAATTGATTCGTCGCCGCCTGCCATGTTTGTTTTTGTTGAGGGGACAGGACATCTCTCACGAAAACTAACGATGAGACAGGAGAGCTGCTGTCAAAGCGCAGTGACAGCTTGACAGAGCGCTGAGCAGCGTGTGTGTGTGTGTGTGTGAGCACACATACACGCCTGTATCAGTGTCTGTGTGTGTTTACGCCACACTGTATCTCGCCGGAGGGATCCCGCGGAAGGTCATGAATCCTATCGAGCACGACGTCTCGCAGAGCATGATTGATATGCGTAGTTACTTTATGGGAGCTGCTCGTGCATGACGATGAGCTCCATCTCAATCCGCTTCATTCACGAGAGAGCGCTCAGATGCTCTGGCCCCTTTCCCTGCCATCACACGCAGAAAGGAAATGGGAACGAGACAGAAAAATCACAGACTTCATCGATTACCTGCAGCGGAGGGAAGCGTTCACCTGACCCAGGGAAACACTGCACAGACGCACACACACACATCTGGGAGGCTCACGTTGCCTCAGCATTTATCAGGATTCGTCTTCGCAGACGGGATGGAAGGAGATCAAATGCTTCGTGTCACGACCCCATCCTTTTCATTTTGGCTCGGCTGGAGCTCCAGATATCAAAACGCGTCTGGGACATTGATTTAACTTGTGACCTCCCTGTTAAATGGCTGTTAGAAATGAAAGGACCAACCTTCTGTAACCTCTCTTGTGCTTTCAATCAACTGTAAATTGCTGATCCGCTGCTTACACTCTCCAGCCAACACACGGAGACACAAATGATTTCCTGTATCACTAAACAGGGACACAGGGCTTGTCATATGAATTTCACATGAATTTCATTGGTGGCAGGTTTCCCAATCCAAGCTGTGCCACGAGAGACACAAGCAAGCTGCCTTTTCTTCCATCTCCTGGTGTTTTGTAAGTAGATTCCAGCTTTGGAGCCGACTAGATGTGAACAGAAATCCCAACCAGACATTTTCCTTCAGCCAGATTTAAAGATTAAAAACAAGGAACATGAGGAAAAAGGTGTTTGACAACTGGAAACTCTAAAAGTACAAATCTGTTAATAGGTTTAACATCAGAAAAGGTTCTAGAGAGTGTGTATTTAAATTATAGAAACTCCTACATCATGAACACTAGTCTACCTGGACGTGGAGCGTTACTTTAAAAGGTGGGACCAGGTTTCTCTAGATGTGTGCAGAACATAAGAAATGTGCAGTCTGTCTGTCGCCGTGTGATCGACGGAGCAGGGAGGAGGCAGAGTCAGGACAGTGAGGAACGCATATCACACACGCACAGTACTGCCGAGAGGTATCGATTAAATGACCACAGTGGAAGAGGAGACAGTGAGGCAACAGCAGAACACGAATTAATTACGCACACATGCACATGCACATCGTCGCTGTGCTGAGGGAAGCTCTAGTGCAGAGTGACAGAGGCGAACAGAGTGTGCAGGCGCTCGTGCACGGCCCTGTCAACATGAAGCAGGGTCATTATGTGGCCTCCACGCCAACAGGGGGCGCTCCTGGGATCATGAAAGTCACATGGGTTTGTTTGGTAAGGAAAACCCTGTCAGGAAGCAAACCGCCAACCCTGATACGCGTGTGCACCTGTGTGCTCCACCACCAGGATGCCATCAACAGAAGGGGGGAGGAAAGGCGGCGAGACACGAGACGAGCAACGGAAAAGGAGGGAGGCAGCGGTTCCCTGGCGCCATCCTCAGCTTGTGAAATCGTTGAATAAAGATTATTGGCCTGATTGAACTTTATTCTAATTCCAGCCTGATGCCTGTTTAAAAAATATAATTCACTTGTTTGTCACCTGTGTCTTAGAAAAAAGTCTGGTGATATTCACTGAAGCTAAGTGAGCGAGGAAGGAAAATTCTAATGAAGTCTGCTAATTCCCTTCTTATTTCATCAAACACGTCTCGTTAGGAAACACTTACAGGAACCAAGCTACGTGAGACGGCAGCTTCACAAACATCTCCATTTAATATGTGCATGAAATAACAGTGGCTCTGACAGAAAGAGGAGGAAAGGGGAGGAACGGGGGCAGTGGGAGCTGAGGTTGTAGCTGTGGTGGAGGACTGGAGTGACGTGAAGTGATTGGAGGTTTGTAGAGCACGGTCAGACATGACTCATGCTCCTCCATTGGAGTGTGTTTGCTACACTTCCACTGCTTTCCCAGGACAAAAAGATGAAGAGAGGAGAGAGAGGGGGAGAAGGAGAGCTCCGACAAAGAGATGAAAACCTCTTAGATCCTCGGCGCAGACGGTCAGAGGGGGAGACGAGAGCCACGAGGGGGAGGATGGAGAAGGAGAGGAAAAGAAGGGGAAATATGTGGCTGGTTTTCTCTTTGTGAGAGCATCTCTCCAGAGGAGAGAGGAGAGAGGAGAGAGGAGAGAGGAGAGGGGAGAGAGGAGAGGAGAGACAGAGAGGAGAGGAGAGACAGAGAGGAGAGGAGAGGAGAGGAGAGGAGAGGA